>APFE030143361.1:5496-33297 GCA_000404065.3 Pinus taeda | reverse complement strand
AGGAGATGCCACAGAAGGCGCAGTGCGGAGACGCCACAGGAGATGCCACAGAAGGCGCAGTGCGGAGGCGCCACAGAAGGCGCAGTGCGAAGGCGCCATAGAAGGCACAGTGCGGAGACGCCACAGAGGCGCCACAGAAGGCACAGTGTGGAGGCGCCCAAAGGCGCAGTGCGAAGGCGCCACAGAAGGCGCAGTGCAGAGACGCCACAGAAGGCGCAGTGCGAAGGCGCCATAGAAGGCACAGTGCGGAGACGCCACAGAGGCGCCACAGAAGGCACAGTGTGGAGGCGCCACAGAAGGCGCAGTGCGGAGGCGCCACAGGAGACGCCATAGAGGCGCCACCGAAGGCACAGTGCGGAGGCACCACAGAAGGCGCAGCTGCGGAGGTGCGCGGCGCCACAGAAGGCGCAGCTGTGGAAGTGCACGACGCCACAGAAGGCGCAGTTGCGGAGGTGCGCGGTGCCACATAAGGCGCAGTTGCGGAGGTGCGCGGCACCACAGAAGGCGCAGCTGCGGAGGTGCGCGGCGCCATAGAAGGTGAAGTGCATAGCGACGCAGGCCAAAGAAAAGGAAATTGCGTATCTGTCTTAAGATCTTTTGTTGACTGATTTTTTTGTTGATAAGGTTTTCTGGGTTTAGTTTACTGTTATTGTGGATCTGGTTATCTGGGTGACTTACTGGTACTTGATGATCATTTGATGTTTATGGATCCAGTTTGAAAATTTATGAAAAGTGGTCCTTGAAAGAAAAGAAGTAGGGGGTTGTAGCTCCCTTCCAGGAGAGACTGGAAAACGAGAGAGAGTTGTAGCTCTCTGCAGGTTGCAGCCTGCGTACTGGTAAAGGACTGCACCAGTACAAGACCATTGTAAAAGGAGTTTCTAATTTGAAAGAAGATAGAGACATATTGCAGCAGGTGGTTTTCACCCACATTGGGTTTCCACCTTATATCTGGTGTTCTTTGATGTGACTGTCTGTTTTTCTTGGTCATTATTTTATGGTACTGATATGCAAAAATAATTCAAAGTGTAAATAAGGAAGATTTGTTAAAAGAACTAGATAATACTGATTCACCCCCCCTCTCAGTATTATTTTCAACTTTTATGCATAACGTTGAAATTGTGAATTAGGATCTTGCATCATATGAGGCTGAATAGGCTACCATGGTCCTCTTGGAGCTACATAACATAGTTGCATTGGTGATTGACTGTCTCCATTGTCATCTTGGTAAACTTCCTTCAACCTTGGTAGTGATTTAACATCCTGTGGTTCTGCAAAATGAATATCAACATTTTATTTTCCTTCGTCTTGCAATCTTAACATTTCTACTTGTTTTGTTAGATTTCTAAGAATTTCTATTTTAAAATCATCAAACAAATTTCCAAGTTTAGCTTGACTTACTGATCTTGATGCTGATTTAGCTACTCTTGTTTTTCCTCTTGATATGTGTTTTCATGTTTCACAAATTTAGTCAACTGATAATTGGTATACATCACCTCTACTCATGAGATTAAGGAGATCAATCCATTCATTTCTAATTGCTCTAAGTAAGAGGGTTTTTAGTTTGTTGGATCCTAAATGATGTAGTTTTCCCCTCTTAACATTATACGTGAACTTCTCTATTAGATCCTCAAGGCTCTCATCTTCTCTTTGATTCATTCTAGAGATTTCTTCTTTAAGATCATGATCTTTATATTTTTCTAAGAATATATTTTTCATATCATTCCATGATCTTATTGAATTAGTCCCTAAACTCATTAACCATTTAAGAGCTCTATCCTTAAATGTTTCCGGAAACAATCTCAATTTTTGAGTTTTTAATAAGTACTCATAAGATCTACAAACAATCTCAAATTGAAATAGAAAGGTTTATGGATCCTCTGACCTTAGAACATGAAATTTTGGAAGAAAATATGGAGGGATGTTCTTCATATACACACTTCCATCAGTATCTTGAATGGGAAATCCGATAGGATCTTCCTCATTGTCATCATTGCCATAAATTTATTCTACATTCTTCACCATCTTCTTCTTCTATCTGCAGAAGTGAACAGTGATATGGCTCTTACTGCACCATGTGATCAAATGGGGGGGTGGGTTGGTGTTGGATAATTTTGCTTTTGTTTTTATGATTGAATGAAAACTATAATGCAATTCAATTTTCTACTTTTTAAATTAAATATGCCTAATAATTTTTTTTTTTGCTAAAATTAAACAAAAATGAATCAACTAGGGAAGAAAACAATTCATACTTTGACACCTCCCCGGTAATAGTTCCAAAAAGTGATGAGCCTCAGTATTGCAACAAGAATGTTGCAACTCCCAAGGTTATCGACTTTAATTATAAACTCGGGGTTTGTACAAACTTAAGAGGTGTCGACATTATGTGTGTGGCATACAATGTGTCCTTCCTTTGTTGTCATGATGTAATATAGGGCATGTACTGAAGCCAAATCATAAACTAATTGTAGAAAAGGAAATGTTCCAAATGGAACCTTAACCTATTGCAAGAAAGAAAGTACAAGGAAAGAGAATGAAATCAAATGTTAAAAAACACCATTTTCTAGCTAATTGCTAAGAGGATTTGCTCCAAAATAATTCTAAGTTAACATGTATGCAATCATACTATCCTAAGCATGCAAATTCAAACCATCAAACCTTCTACTACTGTGCATGTAAATGAATAAAATAAAATTGTTTTTCTTTTTGTATTTTTTTCATCTGAGACTATGAAAGCTAATCTCTTTTGGGGATGTGGTAGGTGGCTTGGAGATGATGGTGAATGGTCATAAGATTTTGGAGACAAGTAGGGACCCTTTTCTATCTTCCTAGAGGCTTTCTCCTCAATTTGGCCTCAAAACAGGCTTTCCTACAGGATGCTACAGTGATTTCCTACAGAATCGCTTGATTTCCTACAAGATGTACAAATTTACAATAATTCATCGAATAGCCAAGAAAATCAAATCCAAATTGGACGGGACAAATTTTGGTATTAAATAGGATGTCTTAAGTCCCCATTCCAA
Organism: Pinus taeda; assembly: GCA_000404065.3. NCBI lineage: Eukaryota > Viridiplantae > Streptophyta > Pinopsida > Pinales > Pinaceae > Pinus > Pinus taeda. Next base: position 30,277 of record APFE030143361.1, on the reverse strand, counting down.
GTGGAATCACTCAAAAATACCTCTGTTAACCCATGCAAAATAAATAAAAAACATTACTAGTCGAAAATCTAGAAATTCGAGAACTACTGAGCTAGTAAATGTAAAAAATGCCTAACCAAATGAAGTGCAAATGCAATGGGGTAATTTTTTTTATGAAATATAAATGTTTTTGTGATATGATGCAATTCGAATTAATGCGATTTAAGCTCATTAGCATTCTCTAAAAAATAGCATAAATTTATTGTTCTTCACTAAAAAGGAGGTCCAACGATCTAGATTTGGGAATAAGAAGACTAATCCAGGAAACTAAATTATTATTATGAAATTCAAAATATTTTCCGAGGATGAAACAATTCTTTTGATCCTGCAAAATAATTTACATCAACCATTTAACTCAATCCTACATCAATAAATCATTAATACTAAATGCAGAAATAGAAAGAAATAACAACTAGAGATGCATGTGGATAAGCAATGAAAAGAAGGAAAGAAAATGATACAAAAGGTCTTTGAGGTTCCTGAGATGGCCAAGCCAAAGGAAACTTAGAGACCTATGGAGGAGACCAATATTTGTAAGTTTAATATGACACCAATCTTCATTATGTTGATCAATAGAATTAGATCCCTGCAAGAAAATACAAAGGAGCTGCAAAAATACAAGCTCTCTCCACAATAAAACTAATGAAAAATCTCTCCCTAGAGGAAAATTGGACTTGGTACTTATAAAAAATTATTATGAATCATTCCCCATGAATGGAGGAATATTTCCCCACCAAAATCCATTGATTAGTGGATCTAGTCCCCAATACTACGAATTTGCATTAAATGGTAGGGAACACATTCCTAGATTTTCTCAATCATTGGAATTCCACAATTTGTTCCATATTTCCATAATATGTTGTTGAATTATTATTTATTATTGATCCTCCAATAGTAGGGAAAAATTCCCTAAATTATCTCCTCCAACTCTTCATAATCTGCCCAATATTCTCATAATATTCCACAAAAAATAAATAATATTAGGCACAAATATTCAATTATTCATAAACCTTCATAACGAATATATTAAAGATAAAAATAAATTATCTAATGCAAAAAAATAGGTTTAATGTGCTGAAGGATGGTCATAGGCCTTAATTTATGTCTAATTTAGGGGTCCATCACACTATCCTAGGGGAGATACTTTTGTCTGCAATCATAAATTGTGTATAACACATGAGTCTCATAAAATCCCATGCACTAAAAAATTGTTCCAATAGTAAGACATGAATTGTCAAGTGATGGGATTATTCTGTGGTAGGAATTTGGAGGCCATGGGATCTAACCAAGCAAGATATTACTTGGTGTCTTAATAATAATGAGAATGAGTTTGCAACAAAAGAAATGAGGCATAAATCACAAAGCATGAAGAAATGGTTGCAGTTATCACTCATAATTTTTCCTTAGAAGTTATGAAAGAAGGAATCGTCTGAGGTAACCACAAAATTAATCTTTTAGACTAAGCTTCTAGCCAACCTAAGTCTAGAGAAGGCTCTCTCTTTATAATTTAAATTTGTTTGAATAAGATTTCAGGCTAGATCTTAACGTTCAGGATTATTTTGTTTTAATTCGGTGGTGGAATTATGAAGACAAATGGGCAGAGCAAATATTTAGGCCATTGGGCTATGGAGTCAATCAAGAAAGGCTTAACTGGTTTTCATCTATCACTAAGGTAAGAGTCCACAGGGCAGGCTAGCCCAACGAAAACAAATCTGCAGATTTAAATGGATGAAAGTCCTAACCATCGCCAAGGGAAATTAAGAATCGTTAACTGAGATTAAGATGAAGAAAAGAAGGATGATCAGTAGCAAAGAGTAGTGAAGAATCCTTTATTGTGGACCAAAAGGGGGGGGGGGGGTAAACTACGGAATTAAGGGAGCAACTAAGAATTCCCAGACCAAGGTAGTTTAGTAGAAAACATAAAGAAAGAAAACAGTTAAAATAGAGAGCACTTAAGCTAATTTTGATGATATCATTCCTTGTTTTCTTTTAAGATTTTATAAGAAAAACATTTGGATATTTCATAACATAAAGAGAATACAATATTTAAACACGAGAAGATGATACTTATTTGTTCCAACTGTGCACAAGGATCCAGTGAAATGTCAGATTTATTTCATTTCTAGCAAAACCAGTCCAGTTTTGAGTACAATAGCTCCTTGGCTCAAAAATAATATGTCTACAGAAATGTTTTTTAACCCACCCAAAATACTTCAATTTGTGAAGTATTTATACAAATATTTGATTCAAAATATCTCACAGCCATATGAGAATTATTCTAGGAAACAAAAAATATCTTCAACACGAAGATAGAGATAGATGGAGAATTATCTTCTAGTTATCCCTTTTATTGTGACTGTGCTGGCTATTGCAACTCAGATTTGGCTCTTTTAGTTTGCTTTGTAGTTATGTGTTGGAATCAATTTTATCTTCTACCTGCTGATACTCTTTACATGTTCTTGCTTTGATCCTGTCTTACATGTGTTACCTGTTTTACGTGGAAGTTATCTTTTTATCTTATAGATTTACTATAGTAACTTATAGTAAATTAGTCAAACTAGTCCACCATTCACTGTCAGGTAATTTCATCCTTATCATTTTTCTGTAGATTTCATCTTCTTCTGTGTAATTAGAAAAAATTGGTTTTCTTGTGGATAAGTTCTTTACCTCATATTCTATGTAGAATAGATTCTCTAGGCCATCATAAAGTACTTTCCCAGCGGGTAAAGATTTCACCCCCGAAGTACTAGCTTGGATTCTAGCCAGCTTGTTTAATTTCTCGATGTAATCTTCTTCGGTCATTAGTTTGTCATTTATCACCATAGGACTGGAAAGTCCTTTTTCTCTTAAGATGCCATATTTTAGCATAAAGCTGTCAATATCTGTCTGGATGCTCTGCCATCTTTTCTCTAGATTAAGAATTAGGTTCCTTTTAGTGAGAACCTTTTTGATCTATATAATGGTTGTTGTTTTGTCTTTAATATCTAATTCATCAATCTTATATTTGTTTTTTTTGTTCAAAAAGGTGATTAACTGATTGGCTTCTTTTGGTTTGTTTCCCAATTCTTCAAGTGTCTTGTGGATTGCCTCTGTAGCCATCTTAACTAATTTTGTTTTCTCAAAAATAATCTGAATTGAAGGTCAAACATCATTGATGGAATCAATGATGCTGTCCCATAGGATTTATTTCATGTCTCCTAATGGTTGATGCAAAGTGAAATCCTTCTCTAGGGATTTTATCCTGTGTACCATCCTCTAGTTCTTTTGAGCTTCTTCCTTTTGCTGTATTTGTGCAAGTTTACAATTGGTTTCTAAAATTGTCACATATTCTCTAAGTTTCTTGAGCTCAGTGGCTTGAATACTCATTTCCTCCATGGCCTTAATTAACTCCATAGTCTGTTCTGTTGGTGTCCCTGTGCTTGTTAATGTACCTCTGCCTACTGAAGTTCCTGTAACAGGTAATGCTATTGATAGTAGAAGTGTAGGTGCCAAGGCAGTTGCCAATGTGGAGGGCACTGCTGTGGAAACTATGGGTATTACAGTCTGAGGAGTGGTGGCCAACTCACTCTGCTTTGACTGTATCAAGTTATCCAATTCTTTTTCAATTTCCTTTAATTGGTCATTCAACTTAAGGACTAGGTCCATAAGTTCTTCCTCCTTTTGTGTTTCTAGCACTTTCGTTGTTTGAGGATGATGTAGAAGAGGGATTTGAAGCTGCTTCTTCAGTGCCGCTATGTCATCGTTCTTCTTCTTTATAAGTTTCTTTTCTACTTTAACATCCTTGGGATCATGTCCCAACTCTATGACCAAGTCCTATAAGGACTTTATTCTGGTGTCTTTGGCCTATGAAGAGGCATTTTCCAACTGAAATTGTGTTGAGATGTTGTTCAATAAGTTCTGGAGTTGGTGGGCTGCTATGGCCTTGCTAGTCAAGGTGGAATATATCATTTCACTACTTTGTTTATGAAACTCAATTTGGTCAATAGGATGGATATCCTTTGCCAATACCTCAAAATCCATTTTAAGATAATCTACCATTTATTTTGGTTGTTGTATGGTTGGCTTCAAAAATCTCATCTGCATTTTCCCTTATTTTATATCAAAGCCCGACATTAGCCTTGTTTGGTTTGTTGGAGCCATCCTTAGATAATGTGCATAGCTTTACACCTTCAACCTTTCATTCCTTGCCTTGATCTCCTTGTATTTTTCTTTGATGTCTTGATTCTATCCTGTGGGAGCCTTGAAGGAGGATAATTTCACATTCTATTGCCTTTCTAACATTTGAGTTTGAGAGGTGGAAGGTTCTTGTGTCCCTCCTGAAGGAGTGTTGTGTCTGCTTTCTATCCTCTCTGCCCCTGAAATCCCAGTTGTTCCCTCAGTGTATTCTTACTTTGCATATGGATTTAACCTCTATCTCTTAGCATAGGTTTGGTCAAAAGGTATGCTAGAAGGAGTGGCATCCTCTCTATCTCTTTTAAGGTTCCTTTCCTCATTAAGAGGAGTCTGTAAAACATGAGTATTGGTCATGATTTGTTCAGGTTAAGAAATTTCCTCTGAAATTTCCGGCTATTCAGATTCTTTTGGCTTCCCTAAAAGCTCTGGTTGCTTTGATGGCCTTGCCCCTGCTGACTGTCCACTGTGTTCCTGTGATGGTCTCTGAGAGTATGATTCTCCTGGAAGCTATACAAAGGAATCATCTTCACATCTCCTATATAAGTCTATTAATACATTATCAACATCAACCTCTGTACTATCTCGATCTATCAAAGTGCCTTCCACACAGTCAAATTGATTAGCATATTGTTGAATTTCAGGGATTTTGAGGTGGATGTAAGAAGATAGTTTATTCTTCTATCTCCTATTGCAAATGAAGTCTAGGGTATCATAATTCCATACAAAACTATGTTTCAGTTTCAATCTTTGGAGGATTTCATCTGCCTCCTTTCCTGCTTCCCTACTGTTACAAATAAATGGGCCCAGCTGATCCTTTATTCTAAGTTGGGCTTTCTTCTTAGCTTTTACAAAGTGCACCTCATCTGAATTGATCATTTTCCTGCAGTACTCTGTTGAAAACAGTCTCATGGGGAGGTATCTATGAAATTTGTAGGGTGAAAATTCACATCCATAAATCTGGATTTCAGTGTGGTTTTAGTACAAGTACCAATCCCCTACTTTGTATTGCTTTGACAACTGCAAGATCCTCCTGATGTCTGCATTAATTTTGGGTGGAGGGCTTCCTAGTAGCATGGTTATCACAGGGTAAAGAAAGAGGTCTATGAAATTTGTATAGGAGTATTGAGAATCATATTGATGAATTAAAGAAGTCCAGAAGATTACTGATCTGAGGTTACCTCTGATATCAAGATTTTGAAGGGAAATTGGAAACTTATTATCTTGGTAATATAAGAATAAATGATACAAAACTGAAGAATACTTAAACACTCTCTCATTTTCTAATCTCATGAATTGATCATGCATTTTGTCAGCAATAAATTTGGCATAGTCAAATATGATGGCTGGTGGTTGGACAAGAGAGTAGATTGACATGAAGGATATTAAGATTTCATCCACAAAATAACTGGTGGTGCAACCTAGCACACTGGATATCATATCTATAATGTCTTGGCCAAGGTTGGAGAATATAGTCCATAGATAAGGAGGAGGGTCCTTTGGGATATATTGTTCTTCTCTGATAAAAGTCTGGAATAACTGAAATAGCTAGACTGAGGTGAGTGTAGGGTATTTTCTTAGCATATCTCTAATGGAAAGAGGGGTTAGGCTTTGGCTTGGTTGCAATTGAAGCATTTTCTTAATGGATTCAGCAGTGATAATGAACAGAATATACTGGTCAGGGGTTCTTACTACCCTTTGGATAAAATCATAATTCATGTGGCAATAATGTATAATCTCTAGGAATATGTGCACTGTGGGGAACTAGTACTTTGGTAAGCCTGATTCCCAAAGTCCAATGGAGTCTCCTTGGTTCAAGTCCTGGCCTTTGTACTTACAGAAAAGTTTTAAAGGGGATTTTGATACTGAGGTGTCTTTAATTTGGAAATATTTGTCTGCAAGTGGAAGGTGGTCTAAATCCTTGTGGGGATTTGTAAGGGGCATGATATTCAATGCAATTAGGGCTTCCATCCTTGGTTCTTATGGATTCAAGGATGAGGGAAAAGGGTTTCAGTGAAATTGAAGAGAATTGGTCTAGTTCAGAGTGTTTTAGGATTACCAGACAACTTAATTTTACTAAATTACTTAGTATTTAAAGAAATTTAGTTCATATTCGGCAAGAAAACAAGGTTTCTCAGTGGAAATGGGGAAAATACCTGGTTTTGGATGTTGGATGAAGTAATGGTGATTGTGCACTGTTTGCAGGAAGCACATGGGTCTGGAAGGTAGTCTGGAGTCCAACGGCTTTAGAATGTTGGTGGTTGGTAGTAGGTTAGAAGTTGAATGTACTATGTGCTTTGCATGGAAGTCAGAATGTTCATCTCATGATAAAAAACAAAATACAATGAGGTTTTTTCTTTTATGCATAAAGTCCATGTTATTGGCAGCTACATTAGGAAAGGTAGTTGGAGCCAATCAGGATATGTGACTTTTTTGGTGTGTAATGGAAGGCAGTAAGTGGAATCCATCGAATCTCTTTTCGAGATAAGTGGTTTTGGGGGGAGGTCGCCTGATGCCGTTCATTGGGTGCCATGCAACAGGGAGGCGAATAGTCAAACTGCTCACATTGGGTGGGTAAAGGTCGGCTTTCGAAGGCTGCCCGATATGAGTGTTTACCATTGGATTTGAAGGGGTCAGATCACATGATGATCAAGGTGTTGATTTGACCAACGAGTTAATGGAGGGGCCCGACGGGATATTAACTGTGGATTAGGGGTCTTAATTATGTCAGGGGTGATTTGATTGGTGGGGACAGATTTAGTTAATCACTAATTGATATTTTTTATTTGGCGAAGGGTTATGGTTCTTAATTAGCTGCTGATAAACTAATTAGTTCATTTATTTAATTTAGTTAATAAGGTTTATACTTCAAACCTTGAAAGTGGGATATTTATCATATGGGTTAGATAAATAATACGAGAAAGGGTTTTTTTTGGGAGTTAAATAAATATAATGAAAATTAAAGTTACTATGAAGTGAAGGCAGAAAGAAAATGCGCTAAGTATAATGTATTGGCATTTCTTTATATATCTGCATTTACACATTATAACATAGGCTAAAATGCTTTTTGTGGGTTTTTTGTGAAAAGGGGTTTCATATGGGAGTAATTATTTTCCCTAAGAAAAAGGTGATTTTACCTTAGGAAAAGGGATCTTTTAGGTGAAATGAATGAATTATGGAGGGAGTGAAAGTTGATAAGGGGGTTTTCAATACTTATTCCCTATAATTTATTGGGTTGAGGGTCAGGTCCCTCCAGAAGTCAGAGAAATTCTCTGAGCCCCTTTAACTTAAGGTTTTAGGTACTTTTGACTTTTCTCACGGGAAATTAGTAAATTAAAGGTGAAATGAATAGGGAAATTACTCATTTGACTTTGTAAATGTTCCATTATCATCCACACTCTTAGCAACTTGATGATGAAAGTAAATGATATGACTTTATCGAATCAATCACCATAATTCTGCAACCATCCAACTACTTACCCATCTACTCATCCTACCATTTTTTCTACTCTTTATTAGGGTGCACTTAAGCTGGCAAACCCTTATCAAAACATTTTTCTTTTCTTTAGAGTATAACTCTTATCTAAGATTATCCTTATTACATCCAAGGGCTCAGATTAAACTATTGAGCTCCTTTTATTCACTCTACCTAATCTAATTATCTTCCAAGGTTAAACAATTTGGTCAAATTTATTCTCTATCTCTAAGCATGAAATTCAAAACATGGAATAACCAAGATTAAATTGTTTGGTTACCATGGATTGTGGCATAAATAATAGGTTTCACACAATCATTATTGTACAAGAAGTAAAATAGTAGTGACATTTGGACTTGCACACTTTCATGGTATTTTTCTTTTTCCTTGGGGTTCATTTTTCATCATTTTTTACCTTTTTCATTCTTTTTGTCCTTTGATTTTTCTCTTAGGACATACCCTCTTTACATTTTTTAATTTTTTTGATTTTTTATAAATATGGAAAATGTTTGCAGAAAGCAAAGGTATGTACATATTACAAATTTGACCTCAGCCATTCAAAAATTCTGACACCTATTGGTATAGGAACATAACACTTACTAAAATCCATGAAGCTTTCTTTGAAGAATTCCTAAATAACTTGACAAAGTGGGTTCAACAGTTCGAGGAGAACAATCCAAAATATCATCACAATAGATAGAGGAAGTGGATTTTACAGGAGGTACACTAGTTACAAGAAGTGAGTAATAAAATTTCACGTTCTATATATTTTTGGTTTGAAAGTGTATTGGAGGGATACATAATTGAGTTTGTAGTGGAAGGGACAATATATTATACTATGGCATAGAGAAAGTTTCTGAAAGTACCATGAGGAATATTTATATTTTCATTACCATTAGCCATTAATATGTGACTATATGACCATGGATTTATGCCTTTCGAATCAAACAACATGAGTGCCTAAACTACTTACGTTCCAATGTATATGAGGGAGAACTAGGATATGGCCTAAGAAGAGAGAAGGGAGAAAAGGTAGGAAGATTGCGGTGGAGGCTGACAGTAAGTATGTGACTACATAGGTGAATGTGAGGAGATGCTATGGGGATAAACTGTTTTTAGGTTTGTACTTCGAGGAGTGGAAGGAGGTTTTGATAAGGTGACATGGAAAGACTTTGGTCAGTGTCGATGACTACTGAAAGGCGAATCCCATGGACAAGGACTAGGAGAGGCCACTTTAGGGCAAGAAGAGGTGCAAGTGACTAGAGTTATGAAGGAACTCACTTTGGTACTTTGCACAAAAATGAAGAGGAAGTAGAAAAATTAAGACCGTGCAACATGGAGTCTTTCAATCTTGGACAACATAATCATGATATTCCTAGTGTTAAACCCATGACCCCATGCGCTTCAACAAATCTAGAGGTAAACACTCAACATATTATAAGGAATGATGTAGAAGGTAATTATAATTAAGTAGGTGGAGGAACTAGTAGTGATGGAGTTTTCCAAGTTGTAGGAGGAGTGTTGCAAGGTGCTCTAGTTGAGTTTGGTACACAAATAAGTGCACAATTTTCCAATAGTTAAAGGAGTGCAAGTGGAGGTAATTCATAAGGAAGTCATGTGAAGAGATCAATGGTGGACATAGAATTAAGAATAGATGTGTTTCATAGTACTAGGAATGAAGACCCAGGGTAACATATGTTCATATGTGAGGAATTTTGGATACCTAAGTAGGTCCAGGAGAAGGAAAAAACTATTTCACAGTTGGAAGTAACCTTCAGTGACAACTTGTTAACATGGTATATGAATTTCAAGGCTGCAACCATAGTTCGGTAGAAAATAACCTTGAATGAGATTAAAAATTCCATAATAAGGGAATTTTAGAAACTAAAGTCTATGTGAGAGTGAATTAGTGAGTTGAATGAGATCAAGAAAGGTGTAAGTGATTATGTGTGGGACTTTGATAAAGGATTTAAGGTTTCGAAGGATAGGCTAATGTTTGAAATTCTGAATATGCAGCACAAGTAGTGGTTTTCTTCTATACTATGTCCCCGCATTAGCATACCATTGATGCAACAATGAATAGGTATGTACTGAAAAGCATTAGATCTCATGCTGAAGCTAAAGGCTTTTCTAGTAGGAAGTGGAGAAAGTAATGGTATGGCTTAGGTACAGTCACATCTAGTTGTGCTAACCTTATAGCTACAATATTTGACTAAAGATAAATATAAGTGGGAGGAGGTATGGTGTACCATTTTCAAGACAAAGGGTCACCACAGGAACTGTTACACAATAATTTGTCACTGTCCTCATCTTAGTCATACATCAAATAAACATGTCCATATCTTCCCACTCAAGCAAGAAGATTAAGCAAATGCTCTCTAATGCTGAATATTGACCCTTTTTGCCTAATTTCCTGCATTGTCGCTAGAATACCCTTAAAATGTGTGATGGTTCTCTATCATGAACTGTATTGTTGTGGCATTGTTGCAGGGGTACACGTGTTTCCTATGACGGTTGAATTTTAGGGCTCAGTGCAAGTCTTCCAAATGTTTATTGTGAAAATTGGTCTGAAGCCATTTCTTCCTTGCGATGTCGACACCAAGCACTAGTTCATGATCTGTGATGATCTAGATTTGGCGAATTACTTCAAACAATCAGCCTTCTGGATGATTCTAGCGCTGGTTGATGGGTGAGATTGGTTCACCTTTCCTCCTCTGGGATAGTAGTTCCACCTTTTGTGAAACCTCCCTTGAGGATAAGCTCCCTCTCCCTCATTTCATGGAGGCTCCTCCTCCTATAAAAGCAATCACCATTGCTATGATAAACTACTTCCTCGTGACGGGTTGCTAGTTCCTAGTTCTTGGTTTTGGATTGAAGTAGATTAGATAGCTTTGGTGTGAGTTTGACAAGTGTGGAATTGCTGATAGTTTGGTAAGAGGTTGTGGAGTGCCTTAACCTTGCATTAGAGTTTGTGAGTGAGAGAGAGATATTATCCATTTGGGAGACCCATTCTTGAGTGTGAATGCTTGAAGGAACATACCAGCTGGACCCTCTGAGAAGGCTTGCAACGTCAAGGCTTGGTTGTAAGATTTTCTCTTGATTTATTTTAATACAATCAATAATGATTTCCTATATCTTGTGTACAATTTACTTGATAGCATATGATTCCTTGACTTTATAAGTAAATAGATCATTGTTTTTCTCGATTACATGCTTTGTTGTTTTATTGTGGTGTTTCAGGTCGATTTATCATTAAGGAGAAGGAAACGAAAGCTGGAGTAGCGCAACAGAAGCTTCACCAAACACCGATTTTGAGGTAGGCCTCCAATGATGACTATCTAAGGAAATCGATTGTTGTTTTGTTTTGTTGTGACTAGACCCACTCTAGGGCTAGAGGGGTTGCCTTTGTCTGCAAAGGGAACACTTTCCTACCTCACAACTTGGCGACCATACTGGTGAGTCCTTCGTATATTTTCTTCTTGTTTTTTCTTTTTGTTTGTATTTTGAGTTAGTGTCTCTTGAATAATGGGGGTTACACCTTCAGTCCTTAGGTTATCTAGGTCAATCTGGGAATTCCCCTTACTATTAGGAAGAATGGCTTGGTGTTTTTCGGGTGTTGTCACTTGTTTCTTTCCTTTTTTTTTTTAAACTCATCGCCGAAGATATCTTAGCAGCTGCGATGATGTCACCCTATCCTCTTTAGTAAATCTATGCGTCACTAATTACTTTTCGTACAGTCATGACTATTCCTGAAATCGGACCGTCACAGAAGATAGGTGTACTCCTGCAACAGACGTCTCTCAGTTGCTGTCTCTACACTTGTAACGATTGGCTTATCGTCACAGGTTGCTTGCTATATGATTGCGATGATTCCTGTACAAGTTTTTTTTACAACTTCGCCTACTGAAATCATCAATCTTGCTTACCTCCTGTTGTTTTCTGTCTCCCATTAGCCTGTTTTGATTGCTTTGGTTAAGGATTGTTTCTCTCTCATTGCATTTGAGTGACTCTTGTGTTTTGGACTTCGTGACCTAGCTCTTTTAATTCTTTCAGACCATTGGCTTGGGTTGCTTGTCTATCTAAGGTTCATCCGCAACAGTCTTACTGATTTGCTTGAAGTTTTTGCTGCTTATTTCTCTTGCTGGTTGATTTTTAGTGTCGATTGTTGAACCAATTTCTTATGTTGAATCGATTTATTCACTAATAATCATAGATCACAATTACTTAGATTGATTACTTTATGCTTTCTTGTTTGTCTCTTTAAATTCAAAATAAAAAAATTAAGATATTGTATTCATTTAGTATACGAAAGTGAAAGTACATTTGCATTACAAAATTTCATGTTTTGGGAAATTGGAAAGCAAACTGTAAATCCTTCATTAGTAGTATCGATGCACTATAGGATTTGTGATTTGATGCATTGTGGTTCTTAGCACCTGCATTTGCTTGTCCTGGTTTGTGTTTACATGGGAATGAACTCCTTACCCTTCTGTAAGTGGGTGTTCATTGAAATAAATGATGCTTTACTCATTCTAGTTGCATCCCAAGGTTTTTGATATACATACGGTAGGGCCTAAAAATTGAAACCTAATTCAAAGATCAACTCTAAAATTAACTGAATAAACTTAACAATTCATTGGAACTTAGCCCTCATTATTTAGGGGTGTAGGCTAGAGACGTGCTCCGGTGTCATTAAACCTAGTCACTACTGTTTTCACTTAAGGTTGCGTGATTCCTCCTTCTGTGACTCAATAGCTGCTAGTACGGACTTGTGCTCCCTGTACCGTCAAGTATATATCGGGAGACCCCTCTAGGTTATCATCCTACATCCATTGGAAGCCAAATCTACCACATTATGAACCGTAACGCACCAAACACAACATTCAGGAAGACTGACTGTTGTACGGAAAGTCCTTGGTCATTTCTCTTTCATTTGATCACCAAGGTGTATATGCAGTTTTACGGTTTGTCTGGTAAACCTCTTGTCTTGTTCTCCAGAGTAGTCACTTTTGTTCCTTTTCGACTCCTTAAAAGAAAAGGATCAACTGAGCACTTGTCCTTTTAGGCTCATTAAACCTCAAAAGAGAAAGAGTCACCTTTTTGTCCTTTTCTCGACTCTTGAAACATGAAAAGGTCAAGTTTTGTTCTTGTGTCATAAAATTTACTACCCACGAAATATTCCTGGTTACAATTAAGATTCTTCATTATAGTTCGGGTGTTTTTCAGGCTCGTTCCCAATGGAAACCATCCCCAAGTCTACCTGCCAAGGTCTTTCCCCGGATGGAACTCCTAGTCCGGTTCCTCCTTTTGGAAATGTCAGTGCTCCGTCTATGGCAACATTGTCCTTCCACAGGTTAACCATCAGTTTTCCTGTCTGTCTATTTTCAACCTCGACGGTTCCGAGTGTCATGAATCTTGTTCCGTCGCCTCCTTCATTTGAATCATGACATGATGATTCCAAGGTTGAGCCTACACCTTCTTCCCCTGTTTCTTCCTCCTCCTCTCCTCTTTCGCTTGGTGAAAGTTCTACATCTAGTAACCAGGAGGTTAAGAAGAAGAAGAGGAAGACGAAGGAGAAGAAGAAGTTGGATAAGCATCCAACAAGCCATCCAGGTCATGTTCCAAGTACGTTACTAGTTGTGACACCTTCTGCTCCTTTGCGAAAGGTTAAGTTTCCTTGTAAATTGTGCAAGGGTGACCATCTTCTTCATGCTTGTCCTGGCATTCCTAGGATTTTAGAAGTTTGGTCTCATGATCCGGCTCACCCCTCATCATCCTTTGAAGCTCATGATGATGCTACCCTATCAACTAGTAGCACTAAGAAGAAAGGGAAGATTTGATTCCCCTGTAAACTGTGTGAAGGAAGCCATCCCGTTCACCTTTGTCTGCTCATGGATAAAGCTTCTGTCCTTTTGGAAAGTCTTACAGCTTCTTCACCCTAACCTCCCATTGGTTATCAGAGGCTCTCTTCAGAACCTCTCCTCGTTGACAAAGATATTGACTTAGATTATTCTCTTGTACATCATCCTCTTCCTAAGCTTGGCTGTGATAATCCTGTTCCTGACCAACCATTGGTTGGAAAGAGTGTCGACTTGGGTTCACCACCATTTGTTCACTCTGTTTTAGAAGAGTGTCATGATCATTCTACTCATGCTCTTCTCATCTCATCAGATCCTCCTGCATCCGAGAATGACCCTCCTATCCTCGCTGATCAGGGGAGTCCTTCTTCGGTTCCTATAGAGTAGGAGGGAAATCATACAATACCCCCACCAAGTAGTTTGGTCATTTCCTTTGACTGGATTCATTTAACTGCATTCTACCTTCCATCCTACGTGCCTTTCCAGACTACAGTACATTCCTATGATAAGGCAGTACTAGGCACTCTCTTGGACAAATCGGCGTCTGTTAGTCTCATGCCTTCCAGTACTTGGAAAGCTTTGAGTTCCCCACAACTTGTGCCTGTTACTCAAAATCTATTTGCATTTGATGGAGGAACTCATCAACCTTTTTGGATCCTTCCCAAGTTCCCTGTGACTTTGGGAGGCAAAAATTTCTATATAGACACGATGGTTGTACAAGGTGCTTTAGATTTCAACCTTCTCCTTAGCCATGACTATATTTATGCCATGGGGGCTCTTGTTTCTTCACTTTTTTGTGTGGTCTGTTTTCTGCACGATGGAAGAATGGTGACCATAGATCAACTGTCATTCTTTAGTCACCCGGTGCCTCTTTTACAACCATCATCCCCTATCAGTTCTTGCTCACAAGCAGTACCTTCCCTGACACAGGTCAATTATGTGGCTACCCACAATTATGTGGCTGCCCATTCCATCTCTGCATCTTTTAATGATTATATAGCTATTCTCGTACATCATGTACTGGGGGCATTAGAACCTGATCTGTCATTGGTTCCTAATGACGTGTGTTCCTCCAAGAGCATGGTTCTTCCATCTAGTGAAGATCTCTTGGGTGTCATGTTTTCGTATGGCCCATGAACAAGTGTTCCAAGGAGAGTTCTTGTTCTTGTATCAACCTCGTTAAAAAATGAAAACAGGGGTGATGAGCATAGTTCCCTACCTTGTGTCAAGTTCGTTAAAAAATGAATCGAGGAGTCATGGAACATAGTTCCTTGTCTTGTGTCAATCTCATTAACAAATGAAACAATGAGCCTTGAGGAAAGTTATTGGTCTTGTGTCAACCTCATTAAAAAATGAAATAAGGGTTATGAGGATAGTTCTTTTACTGTGTCAACCTCATTAAAAAAATGAAACAACTCCCTTTCCAAATCGAGTCTTTGATTAAGATCTCGTAAAATCCAAGTCGAGTCTTTCCAAGATCTCGAAAGTAAACCTCCATTCCATCCACTCCGTTGGATGCAATGAAGCTTGGGGGGCATGTACCTCGATTTGAGTTATTATGCTCAGGGCATGAAAACTTATAACAAGCATAGTTTTTCATTTCAAGCTTGTGTAAACATGAAACCAAATCCAAGAAAAGTTCTCCATGGTTCAAGCTTGTGTAAAAATGAACCCATACCCGATTTACATCTCATGGTTGATGTTTTTGTTCGCTAAATTCTTCTAGATGAGCCTTGGTTGTTTCATTCCATCGCCACCATCTCTTTGGCTGATCATATGCTTTTACTTGGATGTTTTTCCTTTCCTGATGAACCACAGTGATGAGTGGTTTTATTAAGCAACCTCTTGAACTTTACGTGTTTTGAGCAATTCCACTATTGTCAAAACCAGTTGCTACCGTTTATACCACTCGTTCCTCCAGGACAAGTCCCCTTTAAGATCTTTTCCAACTTGTAAAATACGAAAAGATTACTGAGTAGTTTTTCCCTTTTTGACTCGTTAAATGGAATAAAAATGGCAGTTGGCTTTCATCTCTTTTCTGACCATTTAAAAGTGAAAATATGGCCGGGTTTTTGTTATTTCAAGCTCATTTTTTGGATCTAAAATGTCGTGTCTCCGATCACTTTTTTACTTTTTCGGATCGAGAACACTAATTACGAAAAGTACTCCTTGATCGAAATGGTCAAGAAATTCTCTCAAGTATTATTTTCTACATTTTTGGGCTTGAGAGAGACAAACTTATGAAAAGGGCCCACCCTAGAGTTTTCTTTTCCATGTATTTTTCAAAGTCTCTAAACATAAGAAAGACTCTGAGTTTTACCTATTTCAGACTCGTTAAACTCTAATGACATTGGACTCATTGCTATGATGAGACTTGAGCTTCTCCTCCCTAGGTCTCGTTAATATTTACTAGGTTGGATTTGTTCGAAGGTCGAACTTATATCACAAGCATATGTTATCCCCTTCATGCTTTTTTTTCAAAAATAATTGGAGTACTCACTAGTAATGGTGGGGGGAAATTTGGAAGTCGTCATTGGTTACCTATGACAGCTAGTTACTCTTGAACATCGACACTTTTACCTCTCGTCGGGTTGGGATATCTTCACATCATCATTGACCTTCCCGGGTTTTGGGTTTCCATTTTGCCTCATTCCACCTAATCCATGTTATCTCCATTATACCTTTGATCCCTTGGTACCAAAATGCTACCACATTCTAGATTCATGTCACGAATATGTTCAAGAGTATAATCCTAAACCAGTTCACACCCTTACCTCCTCCTTTGATGCTCTGTTTCACCATCTACCCCTTGTTCCTTGTCTTGCATTGTTGATGGGGGAAACATTATGTCCCTCCTGTGATTGTTCGCCTCCTGTCAACACCAGCTCATTATCCAGGAGGTTGATCTAGAGGCCTCTTTTCAGTACCTTGGAACTTGCATGCTTCAATTGCAAGTTCTTCGCACCTGACAATGGACTTTCATTATTGGTTTTCGATTGGGTGATTCCACTAGTGTTCGGCTTTAGATCACTTTTCACACTTAGTGGATTGTACTGGTAGTACCTTGAGAACCACAGGCATTATTGCTGGTCTCTCTTGCACTTATTAATGGTTTCCATCATTGACCGGTAATCAAGCGATTTTCTATCATGCTCGACTTTAGCACATCTGTTCACATGCTATAAATTTTACTATGATCTGTTAAGGTTTCAAGACCCTGGACTAAGATTACATATGTTCGGGCTACGTGGATTGGTTCGTGATTATATACATGACTCTTTGATTGGATGGTTGTGACCATACCTAAGTTTTTATAGATGGTTGCGACCATACCTTTATCATTCAAATGGTCTTATCGACTGGGTAGCTGGGTCCATACCACCGACCAAGTCTCATATGTCTTTTGGATGGCTGCGTCTATGCCTAGGCTACATGATTTCACTATCAGAGATATGAGTTGTACTTGTTCCTGTAGGGCCTTCGTGGTGGTGTTCCAGTTTGGTTATGGTTTCATAAAGCATTTCATCCCTCCCACTCTGTCAAGCTTTGTGCTTTAGGGGGCATATGTTACATATTAATTTGTCATTTTCTTCATCTCAGTCCCTCTACTATCATACATCAAATAAACATGTCCATATCTTCCCACTCATGCAATAAGATTAAGCAAGTGCTCTCTAATGCTGAAGATTGACCCCTTTTTCCTAAGTTCCTGCATTTTCACTAGTATACCCTTAAAATGTGTGACATTTCTCTGTCACGAACTGTATTGACTTGAAGTCATCACAAGTGTACACGTGTTTCCTGTTATGGCCAAATTTCAAGGCTCGGGGCGAGTCTTCCATATGTTTATTGCGACGATTGGTCTGAACACATTTCTTCCTTGCGATGTCATCACCAAGCCCTAATTCATGACCTGTGATGATCTAGATTTGGCAAATTAGTTCAAATAGTCAGCCTTCTGGGTGATTCTAGATCTAGTTGTTGGGTGAGATTGTTTTGCCTTTCCTCCTCTGGGATGGTAGTTCCACCTCTTGTGAAACCTCCAAACGAAAGCTTCACCAAACACCGATTTTGAGCTAGGCCTCCAATGATGACTATCTAAGGAAATCGATTGTTGTTTCGTTTTGCTGTGACTAGACCCACTCTAGGGCTAGAGGGGTTGCCTTTGCCTGCAAAGGGAACACTATCCTACCTCAGAAGTTGAATTTGTTTGGTAGAAGAAAACCTTGAAGGAGATTAAAAATGATCTAATAAGGTAATTTTAGAAACTAAAGTCTAAGTCTAAGTGAATTAGTGAGTTGAAGGAGACCAAGAAAGGCGCAAGTGATTATGTGTGGGACTTTGATAAAAGATTTAAGGTTTTGAAGGACAAGCTAATTTTTGAAATTTTGAACATGTAGCACAAGGAGTGGTTTTCTTCTAAACTATGCCCCCACATTAGGATGGCGTTGATGCAACAATGAATACGTATGTACTTAGAATCATTAGATCTCATGCTCAAGCTAAAGGCATTTCCAGTAGGAAGTGGAGAAAGTAATGGTATGGCTTAGGTACAGTCACATCTAGTTGTGCTAACCCTATAGATACAATATTTGACTAAAGTAAAATATAAGTGGGAGGAGGTATGGTGTACCATTTTCAAGACAAAGTGTCACGATAGGAACGAATTCAAGTTGCTAACATACTACATGGAAATCAACACAAAGAATTTGCTTATGCAGGGTAGAGGTATGTGGTGTGAAATTTGCAGAGTATGTGGCCACACTCTATTTTTCCCTTTCTAAAAGTTATTGGATCATGATATCCACTAATTTTTCCAATTAGAGTTGATGTGTGAACACAAATTTGATTCATTTTGGGTGCAGGAATTCGAATAGGCTAAGGAAAGGTCAACTAGTTTAAATCAACTAGGGTACAACCATCTTGGACAATACAATTAGTCTGGCCAGCAAAAGGAGTGGCAACTAGAGGATTAGGAGGATTGGATCAAGGAAGAGGAGGATTTGGACATGGTCGAGGAATGATAGTTTTCTATAATTATGGACAATAGGGACCTCTTGGTGTTGGGTACTAAGTTTCTCCTAAAGAATCAGCTTAATCCTCTATCCATTAATTTATAACCCTGGGATTCATCTTTTTGTTACAAGGTTATGTTGTGCTCTACAAACAACCCCCCATTTCATGTTATTTTTATTCATAAAACATTAAAATGTGAAATGGGTCCCTTTAAAATAAAATTGATATCAAAACTTTTACTTAACGAAAGGTCCGATAATCAAACGAGCGCTTTATAAAAACCCTTTTTAAAGCAATATCTATTTAAAATAAATAAAGCAAATTTCGGTCATTGCGATAAAGCGATCGCAAGATCGCATATCGCAATGACATGAGGGACATAACAAAATGGCACAAGGCTTTCCGCTGATGCGATATAGTATTCGGCGATCAGCGATATGCAATGCACTACCGAAAGCGCCCCATATCAATACCCCCGATGCGATAAGCTATCGGCGATCGGCAATCGGTAGGTCCCCTTTGTTTGAGTCACATTGCACATATGCCTTTCGCCGATGGGATATCGCAATCAGTGATCGATGATCGGCGGCTCCCCTTGTTTGAGCCTTAATACACATAATCCTTTCGCCGATGCGATATCGCAATTGGCGATCGACGATACTAGATGCAATTGTTAAAGAGGACTTGTAATAATCCCCGATGCGATGCGATAAGGCACGGTTTTCAATAGAAAGCCGTTAAAGTGATTGGAAAGATCAATTTAATCATATTTAAGGCATAATCACTCCCGCTCGGCCGCCAATACGTCCATTGCATGCGTAATGAGATCTCTCAACCGAATAATGATATAATGGGCATTTATAAGGTGGCAGGTTCTATACGGCCATTTAATGGATTCAAGTTGTAAAATCTTTCTATGGATTATCTCCATGCCCGTTTTAAAAAAGCTGAATATATTGCTGCGCATCTGTTCATTTGCTATCAATTGCAAGTTTTATTGCTATCTCTCTATGATTACGCCAAATTGCCTCTCTGTGCAGAATTCAGTCATAGACAGGAGTTCGGGCATGATGGGTAAAAAGTCTAAGAAAATCGCAGGTGCTTCCAATCCACCAGTCACAGGACAAGCCACAGCAAACAGCAAGAAAGGCCTAATATCCGACACAACAAGCACAGGCCTCACTAGAGTGACTTGGCAAGGAACTTATGACTTAATTG
Organism: Pinus taeda; assembly: GCA_000404065.3. Taxonomy (NCBI): domain Eukaryota; kingdom Viridiplantae; phylum Streptophyta; class Pinopsida; order Pinales; family Pinaceae; genus Pinus; species Pinus taeda. Next base: position 10,501 of record APFE030143361.1, on the reverse strand, counting down.
AGGCCGAGAAACCAAAGCAGACGGTAGAAGAAGCTACCGCGGATTCATTAAAGAAGTCAGACTGCACTCTCAAGGATTTGGCTGATTCTTTCCTCCATAGGATAGCAGCCAGGGAGCAAATTCTCCCATATACAGACGTTGTGCGATGGGCGATTAAAGAAATCCCCATCATGGACAGAACTTTTAGCACAAGAGATGGAAGGATTTTTGGATTGTTCAAGCCAGAAGACCTGAGGCAAATGTATCATTTACCCAAGCCGGAGAAGATATACAATAGCGCCTTCTTGGAGAAGTTTGCAAGCGAGAACGAGATTGAGTCCGAACCTATCAAGGACTGGAGGCAAAATCCAAATAAACACAAGCACGAATCCTCTGGTAAGTACTCGGCCGATTCTTTGGCTTCTCCTGATTGCTATGCAGGTATAATCATGTGTAGATTATGGGGTTTACACTACTCTGCCATTTTTACCATTGAAATGGTTCCTCTTATGGAGGCGGCAGTCAACAGCATGATTATGGATTGGGTTACTGTCCTTTCGGATAAGCTAGCAGTAGCTGTTAGTGACTTTAGGAATAAAACTATAGTCACTGAGAGGAAAATTCCCCCATTCTACTATAGTGCATATATCCTAGATACCTTATGTTTCAATTCCGAATTCCCTATTCTTGATTGGAGGTGGACTGCACAGGACCCCTCGCCCATTCGTATTTATCATCGCAAGTTGTGGAATTCGTCCTATAAAAACCACTTGTATCAGATTTGTAATGGTTTCATGGTTCCCGTTTATTATTCAATTTTTGATAAACCCATTTCAAGGATCTCCTACCTAGCCTCCTTTGATTTGCCAGCAGTGGCTAGTTGGTTTGGAGAAGAGCATTTTACCTATATCAGAGTCTTCGTCAGCCAAGCCAATCCTCATGTCCTCCCTTTATATGTTCCTGATAAATTTCTAGCAAGGGAAATTGCATATCAGATTACAGCTGAGAGTACTACACGACTCTCAAAAAGGAAAATAAAAAAGGCTGGCCCACTTTTCCCTTAAGGTGTGGTGTCTTTACCCTGCATGATCTCAAACAAGCGGAAAAAGAAGCCACAAAGATTCAAGCTTTAACTCTAGCTACAATCCCGAATAGAGCATTTGACCCAAAGCGAACTGCCTATGCCGCCTTGGAACATGCCAAATTAGCAACGTTTGATCATGAAGAAGATATGTTCGATGACATGTTCTCTTCAGCTGAATCAATAGGTCAAGCCAAAGAACTCGCCAAGATGAGATACAATGATGAAGGGTTAACTGAGTTTAATAAACTTAGAGAGCAGAGGTTGCAAACTCTGCCTCTAGATTTATTAGCGCTGACCCCAGTGGTATCATCAAGTGAGCCGGGTCAGCAACAGACAAAGAAACCTCCTGCTACAATGAAGGATCATAACAAGGAGCGAGAGGAACAACATAGGAAAGACCAAGAGGAAAAGCAGAGAAAGGAACAGGAAGAACGGTTAAAGAAAGAGCAGGAGGATAAACAGCAAAGAGAGCAGGCGGATAGACGGCGAGAGGAACAGGAGGAGCAACAAAAGAAAAAACAAGAACAATTGTTGAAGGAGTCTCAACCTAAACAGACCACCACCGATACCAACGTGGGTACTATCACAGACCCTGAATTGTTAAAGGAATGGCAGCAGTTTGACACTATTATCAGTGGAGGGAAAGACTCAAAAAGTATCGATACTCCTAATACCAGCAATATGCAGGATGATACCTCATCTCAGGTTCTGAGTGGAACCAGCGGCCCACCTAAATCTAAATATATTTAAATAATTCCAAAAGGTCCCAGCGATCAAATCATTCTACAAGTAGAAGATATTCTGCCATTGGATGTCTTCTATAGCCCAAGGCATAGAGCAGTGGTAAAACGATCGAGGAAGAGACGAAGGCTTGATCAACCTTCTATCTTTCCATAACAAATGGTCATGGGCAATGTAGTGTGGAAGGAGAAACTGGATCCCTCCGATGATTTAACTAAATTGTCATAGTACGCTGGAGCCTATTCAGCTGCCACCATCGACAAAGCATCGGAGGTGAGTCTTTTGTTAAAGACTAAATACCAAGAAATCTCCACTTTACAGACAGAATTAGCCAAGATAAAGCAGAGGGTAATGCAAGCGGAGGAGGAGTTAGCGGCACAACAACAGAGGACAGCGCAGGAAGACGAGCAGTTATTGGTGCAACAACAAATAAGTAATCAATTGGCTCAACAATTGGAAGAAGAGAAACAGAGGATTGATCAGGCAGCGATCCCGACATAGAACAAATTAACGAAGGCTTTCGAAAAGTTGAAAGCAGCGAACGAGCAAATGGTGAAAACCAAGGATGAGAAAATCGCTCAAATAACATCGCAGCTAGAGAAGATTAAAAGAGATTCACAGGTAACAGAGTTATGGAAAGAAGCAACGTTGATAAACAGTGCGCTAATATCGCAAATTAAACTCTTGTGTCAACAAATCGCTCCAGTGGAGCCACTCTATGAATTAACTACATCCATAAATGAGCAGGTAGAGAAAGCTAGGGATGACTTGAATCAAGCCAATGAGGCTATTACTGCATATCTTGAATGGCAAGATTCGAAGTCGGGAAAAGCCTCCAATTTGCCCAGGATACTTGAGGTTCATAAAGATATACTTTTCACGGAATGGCACACACAGGTGTTAAAGGCAGAGAGAGCAGCTTCAAGATGTAGATTAACTTCTATCAATTTAGTTGATCTAGTTAACGACACTCTCTACATAGCAAACATGATTTCCCAGTGTACACCGGGAAATATTACTACAACAAATGTATTAGAGCAAATGTGTTATCCAGAGTTAGAAGGCAGAGGAAGATTAATCGCCGGAATTAATAGTTTAAACATGGAAACATATTGGCACTTCCTAGTTAAGCCTCATGAACAAAGAGCCGCCGTTAAGTGTTTAACAGATGCCATCTAGTGTATGATTCCCAACATCCAAGACGCCACCTATGCTGCCCAGCTCAGTTCGCGCCTCAACAAACCTCCGGAAATTGAGCCAATGCTTGCCATTAATCAACTCAGATTCAAAGGAAAGAAGCCGACCCAATGAATCATCCTCCAGCTCCCCAGATCGCCAGCTGAAATAGCAACAAAAGTTATTGATATTAGTTTAAGTAGCATTTCTGTTTTATAGATATTTAGATTAGTATTGTATTTATAGACCCTTTCATGTTTTTAGAAAGGGTCGTAAAATTTTGTAATAGACTTAACAGACTGAAGTTTTCACTACTGTGCTTCAGCCTTTATTCTTTTATGAAACTCGACCAGTCGTTCTTACTTTAATGAAGAAATTTCTTTATACAATTGTGCACTATTGTCGTTGATTGAAGAATTTTTATGCGTTAAGGGAAGAACTACACATAGCGATTGATATCTGGGAGTGGCAAGCAGCTCAAATGGTATTTCTATCTTTGTCTGAAGTCATTCTGTGTATGTGAATTGTTATGTAATTATTCTTGCTATCGTTGATTATATGCATGCGCTATAACAGCAAATCATATTCATTCCACTATTGGGTGTTTATATGATGTGCCTTTACTTTTAAATCATGTATATGATAATGATATGAATGTATAAAGTGTAGTAATTTCACTTCAATCGCTCTTCTTAACTATTTAAGCACAACAATCTTAAAAGATTCAATATCTATGTCTTAAAGATACAATCATCTATATGTTTTACTTTTAGACATAGAGCATCAAAAGCTACACTTTAGAGCTCAATAGATTCTTGGGATAGCTTCGTTTACTTATATTTCTGTCAATAGTTTCAGCCTTCCGCCTATCACTAGTGTTATCTACAAAGCATTCACTCATCCCATTTATCTATTTCTGGGAAATTGGTCCCATTACCCGCAGTTGGAGCCACTATCCCAAACGGAAAAGGAGCTGCACTAAGGTCCGGACCGGGTGGTTTCCCCAATGTTGTTGCAGCGATTTTCGAGGCATCAACATTTTTTGCGCTAGAAGGAGGGCCCTGACTGTGAATGGCAAGCAAACCCAAATCTACAAGCCATTCTAAGAGTAATTCTCCCTCCAATTCTCCTAGTTATTCTTGATTGCATGATGGTTCTCCAACACGCAATCAAGAAGAACAGGAATCAACCACCACTGCTCACACCCATCATACTCCAGAACAATTGTGTCTTGAATCCCCTGAAGTCCAGTCTCTTATCCACAAACTTCAGACCTTCTCGATTTCACCACAAAAATCTGAAGTATCACAAAGCAGTGCGACTTCGCAGTTAAATCTATCTCATCCACTTACCAAACTTCAAAGTGGAAAACTTGGTATCGAACCCATTGAGTTCCCTTTACCCGAAAGGAAAAGGGCCAAGAAACATACTGAAGGGTCTGATAGTGGAGAACTTTCATCCACATCCTCCATTTCATCTCCCCATCTGCAAAGTCAACCACCCACCCCTCCATTACATATTGTTGTCCACCAGGGAACAGAAGCCTCAACATGTCAATTTGCTCACCCCTCAATATCATCTACTTCCCATACATCTGGAATCCCAATAGTAGTATCAACCACTGGTACTATACAATGGTAGATCCATGGACCAGACCTGGTGCGGTCAATATGCCTGCACCATTGCATCCTTTACCAAATGCTCCTGAAAAATGGCTCCCCAAATTTAATCTAGATGATGGAACTCAGGCCGAAGAACACATTAACAATTTTATGTTGTCGGTCAACTTGAAAGGGGTAACACAAGAAGATGTTGTTGTTAGACTTTTTCCTTATACTTTGCAAGGATCAGCAGGATCCTAGTATTTCTCTCTACCCTCTGGTTCCATTACTAGTTGGGATACATGCCAAAAGCAGTTTCTTACTAAGTATGGAGATGATAGGTCTTTGGCAACTTTAATAAACGATCTCTCCAACCTAAGAATAGATCATAGGGAACCGATTAAGGAATTTAATGCTCGCTTCA
>APFE030143355.1:61809-104170 GCA_000404065.3 Pinus taeda | reverse complement strand
TTTTAATTAGTTGGCTCATTTAACCGAGTCAAGTCCAGTTAGATTAATTTAAACAGTTTGTTGAATTAATTGTGAGTTCAGTTAGTTAATGCACGCATGCATGTAACTACTGCACTTCAGATAACTGGATATTCTCTCATAAATAACTCATGCATGTTAGTTCAAACAGAGACCCAGTTGAGATCAGATGGAGGGACAATGTACTATTAGTTGCAGAAATATTCCATTGTGAATATCTCTTGTATGCAGAAAGAATTCATTCCTTGGAGAGTGTGCAGTTACTTCTTCATTTTAGTGAGTGTGATGAGGCCAATTCACACATGTGACATCATTAGACCCCAAGAAAAACTACGCAAGGAAATAGGAGGCTTGGAGGGTTGAGGGAAGGCATATCTAGTGTCTACTCAGTCTGTGAGCTGTATTGTTTGACTGCAGAGAGAGAAAGATAGCTTGTGAGCTGATTCTTTTTGTAACTCGAACATATTTCCAATTGTATGATAATACAAAGATTGGGGTTTTAGTCTGAGGCTTTCCCTGGGTTATTTCTTCTGTGTTATGTGTGACTGATTTCTCATTCTCAGTTATATGTGTTCTCATTGCTCTTGCTCATATTCGATTAAGCTTTCGCAAAGTTTGTTGTAGAAGTAGATCTTTTATTTTTCTTTAGTATATTTCATAATTTGTTTATCTACAGTGGGAATTTCTACAGGGGATGATTCACCATTTTTGGAGTAAAAAGTATAAAGAATAAAAAATAATAAAATAATAAAACTACCTTATCAACTTGTATTTTCAACTTATCTCCCTAATTTTTTACTCAAATTTTGAGCAGGAGTACTCGTTGGATGCAAAATTTAATTCCTCATCCAAGGAGTAACCATGTTGCATACTTTTGATGGACCATACTACACGAAAAATGAGAAATACATGAAAAAACGTGATTGAAATCACGTTTTTCATGTATTTCACATTTTTCATGTAGCAGAGTCCATCGAAAGTATGCAACATGGGTACTCCTTGAATGAAGAATCAAATTCTACATCCAACAAGTGTTTCCACTCGAAATTTGAGTAAACCCATATGTAGATAAGTCTAAAATACGAGTTGAAAAAATAGTTTTGTCTTTTTTCCCTCTAAAATTTCATGATGTAATCTATTCTTATTTTATTATTTCCACTATTATTTTATAATTTCCTTAGGAGGCCCATTTTATACCTCAAAAATCTCCTAATGCCACTCTGGATGTTCATGTATCTCCTGCGCAGTTTGGAGAACTAATGATCGTGTCCGATGTGTGTAGACATCCAGCTGCATTGGCAATGCCACCAAAGCATATACCGAAACCACCAACTTGAGTGTTAGATTATTAATAACTGAAAATGAGCACATGGCGAAGGAGTTACAAGCGACCAAGCAGGGAGAAGAGAAAGTTACAACATCTACCAGAGCAAGGTTGAGGAAAGTGATACTTGATGAAGTGTTGTCTCTCAAGACAATCATGCAGAAGCTGTACTTCAAGTTCGTCACCATGCATAATTCAGTTGTCCATCTTAACGGTTGGCAGCAGCGTTGTGCTAAGAGAGCACACATCTTGCCAGACATATGCACTATTGTCAATCACATGCAGATATGGACAATGAGATACAAGGGATCCCCATTGCACTTGCCAAAGATGATGAAGCCAAAGGCAGTAGGGTTGAAGGCACGCATCCAGAGTCAGATCCAGAACTATGAGGAAATCTTGCAACTCATCACTAGCTTACAGGCTTCACATGCACGAGTGTTCAAGAGCATGGATGTCATTGTATGCATGCATGCGATCCCATCCATTGGCACACTCACCAAGGCAAAGACAAAGGACCAAGTCTGACGGGAGCTGGACATGTAATTTGATCAGTTGATGTGCATAACCACCAGCACAGACACTATGCACCTGTATGTCGCTAGTTCGGCTGCACTCAAGACCATGATGCACATGTTATCCAATGAGTTGGACAGAGGTGGAAAATCAGTGTGCCCAGATGCAACAGAGACAAGAGTTCGCTTTGAGAAGGATGTCACCATAGAGCACACAAACATATCTTGTATGGATTACTCAAGCCCATTTTTGTCTCACATGGGCACATATGCAGATTGTAATGTAAACATGTTGTAAGGTGAAAGACCAGGTGTCAATAGTAGAATGTAACAGTCATGTGTAAGTTGAAGAGTCATGAGGGTAGGTGAAGAGTCACAAAGGGGGAATGTCAAGGGTCACCCCACCCTTTGCTATTTATGGAACCTCATAACTCATTGTATAGGCTTTTGGGAGCCAACCATCATATAGGTCTAACTTAGAGAAAGGTTGGAGTGTATTGTAACGAGCCTGGCTTCTCCACAATGTATAGCTAGTACATCTCTTTGGAGGAGCAGGCGATAGTGACTGTAATGTTCCACTATCAGAGCTAGTGGTTTTCATGGTTGTATGTATGATTGGATATTTCACTCTTTTAATATAACATAGCCAACATGTTTCATGCATATATTGTAATTGTAGTTTGGCTATCCTGGTTACTCTAACGATGTATGTAGTTGTAATTTATGCATGTATGTATGGACTATTCCATATTTTTTTGTATGAATCTTATCGAAGCATGTTTCTGGTATAACCCATCACTTTGGATCGTCTGATATCCTGCTTTCCATCTCGTTATGTATTTCTACTCGTGTGTTCCCTTTCAAGTTGCATGTTATCGTAGGTTTCTAAGGGGCGGACTCTTCCCCCCTTCCGTGTGTTAGAGCCTTTCACACATCTTCCTTGACTTGTTGCAAGGTCACACCCTTGCTTCCAAAAAGGACATCTTACTTACCTCTGCGCACAACCACAATCAAGGCGATAGCGTACTAACCATTACTAGGACTCCTACTCCAAAGAGTGTGAGGTCTAGTTGGGACTTCTTACCAGGGAGATCCCTTGACATGTTTGCGGGTCCAACAACGTCAACAAAAACATATTCACCCTTATTTTGATTGATTATTAGCTTAGAATCCCTATGCACAGAAATTTATTTTGCTCCTAATCTCTTTAAAATTTGTAGCCCTAAGATCAGTGCTTCATATTCAACTATGTTATTAGTGCACTGAAAATTAAGTTTGTAACCATGTCCCTTTGCCATATTTGTGGATGAGTTTACAATGAAAACACTTGCCTCTGCTCCATCCTTACTTACAAATCCGTCGAAATTCATATTCCAAATAGCCTCTCCCTCTACATATTTTTCTTTAGTATCCAATTTTATTTCCTCTGTATCACTGATTTCAGATTCTAAGGGTGAAACTTCATTTTCTACACATTCATTATTGTACAAGATAAATGAATGCATGTTTGAATGTACTGAATACAAGGGGTAATTGTGGGGTTTGTCTTGACTACTAACCATGTACTTCATTAGTTTTTCCCTGTATAATCTTCTTGGCTAACCAAACACTCGAATTGTAGTATAAGTCATATCCATTTGTAAAGCACCTTGTAATTTTTCTCTCCATTATCTAGAGAGAAACACTCGATACTTAAGAGGTATGTCTGCTACCATAATGTCCATTACGAAGATCTTTCCTGGTATTTGGACTAGAGTAGCACGTAAATATTTGATTACTCCTAAGCATCTGGCTTTAATTAAATAAAATGAATATAAATCTTTGTAAGGCCTAGTTATGTCTAAGCCTAGTTTCTCCATAATCGCTATAGTTATTAGATTATGTGAGGCTCCAGAATCAAGCATAACATTGTGTAGAATTTTATCATGAATGTTCAAGTTAATGTAGAAAGGGGGTACACTGCCATCTTGGGATTTTCCTTCAACCTCAGGCCCAAACAATAACTCAGGTTGGTAATCAACCAAATTGACTCTGTCAGTCCCTTCCCCTATCTTAAAGGATTTTATGATTTGTGATCTGTATGCATTTTTATTGATTAATTCAATGAGAGGAGTGTAAATTTTTACTTTAGCCAGTTCATTTTCAATGCTAAAAGATGTAGGAGGTTTTTCTATTTCTATAGTAGTTGCATCCTGTTTTTTAGAAGTTTCCTTCTGAGAATCATCTTTAGGCTAGCTAGTAGAAGGGGTATCATTTTGGGTCCTTTTGGGAGGAGTGTCAAGAGTATTTTTAGGAGAAGTGTCAGGAGTCTTTTTACTCTTCAAGTTATATTTTCTATGCACTTCCATAATTGCATTCTGATATCCTTGTTTGTAGTCTTCAGAGTCTAGTGGAATGGGTTCTGGTTGTGAGAGTAGGAAAATGTCTTGCTCTTCCTTAGTCAAGAAAATGTGGTCAACTTCAGCTTCCTCAAACAAATTTATTTTATTTTCCTCAAGATCTTCAAGTATGTCGGCTTCCTCATCTCCATATTTTTCTTGAAAAGGAGGTCTAATCTGTTGCTTATCATTTTGGTCTCTCTGCTCTCTTTGTTTAACTTGAGGCTAGTTTTTCCTGAAATTTGGATATCTAATCTGGGAACCACCTTGGTTTTCCTTTGGAGGGGTTCTATCAACTATAGAAATTCTCTCCATCATTTTCTCCATTGTTCTTACTAAAGTTTCCAACTTAAAATCAGATGAAGAAGAAGTTTGTTCCTCTTTTATAGTAACTCTCCCTTCAAATTTCATTCTAGCTCTCTTTGCTAATAGATTGGCTTCAACACTAACTGCATTTCTCTACATTTCCTAAAGGGTTGCGGGGTTTCTTTCTCTTAATTGGTAAGACAAATCAAGGTCAAAACGATATGGGAATTTAATCAGGGCTAATCCCGGAGGAGGTTGTATTGTTGTAGGGATAGAGTTATAGATATTGTTAAATTTGATACAACAGTCTTGGACCACTTCACCGAGGCTCTTTTGATACTTTCATACTCTGCTAAAATTTGTAGAGGGTTCTTTTTCACTTCCCATATTTTGAGGAAGGTGTCATGAAATTGAGCAAGGTCTGGGATAAATTTGGTTGGTAACCCTTTAAACCATTTTTTAACCTCACCAGTGAGACTTGGAGCAAACAATATCATTTTCACATCAACATCAACTATCTCTTGGAGGCCTAAGTAGTCATTCATTTTATCAATATGCTGCTAAGAAGTTATGGGCCCAATGCTATCAAATTGAGGAATCCTACTCTGGTAATATTTAGGCATTGCATTGAGTTGTGGAGGTAGGACCAAGGGAGCATATCGATCTGCCATGATTGGTGCTTTAGATGTAGATGTGACTACAATAGGTTTGGGTATAGAAGGTATGAAAGCGGGTGTAATTACACTTTGTTGTGTTGATGTAGAAGTAGTAGTGGTTGAAGATGAAATGGGTGTAGTGAAAATGGGGGTGATTATTATAGGTGTAGTAGGAATAGGAGGAATTTCTACAGGAATAGAAAAAACATGAAATTATAGAGGGCAAGAAATAGTAGGAATATGAAAGGGAGTAGTATGAACAACATGAATTTAAAATGGAATAGAAAAACTAGGTGGAATTAATGGTGGGGTTGGGGATGAAGCGGTAGAAGAAGAATATGAGGATTTAGGTGATTCAAGAGATTTATGTACAACTTGATCTAGTTCAGACACCAACACTTCAAGTTTGTTAAATTGTTTGATGACATCATCCCTAGAGTCTAATTTCACAATTTTATGCTTTGAAATGTAGGGTTTTAAGATTTTTTCTTCAAATTATTTTAGCTACAAAACTGTCAGATTTAGTTCGGAAGAGACTATGTTCAAATGGTAAATCAAATTCTATGTTTTCTATTATTTCAAAGTTTTCAGGAAGAGAATTAATCCTAGGGAGAGGACTGTTACTTTCCTGGCTCTCAGCAAAAATTTTCTTTCTAATATTTTGTTCCGGATTATCTACAATTTTCGGCGGATTTGGATATGGATTAGCTCTAGTATAAACTACTTTAGGAGCCATATCTATTTGTTAAGTATTAACATAGAATATATATACAATTTTTGAAGTGGAATAAATCCTTAAATCAAATCTATAGCTAAGCCACAAAACCTAGAAATAACGTTAAGCATTGAAACAAGAATTTACCAGGGAAAACTTTAACACAAGTGATTTGTTCGAAGTCCCCAGTATGGTTACCAAGATTTTATCACTCTATAATTTATTAAGGCTATAAAAGAAAATGAAAATGTAACCACAAAACCACTTTTAAGTTTAGAAGTTATCCTTCTAAACTCAGAGAGGGATCTCCACGTCAGATTTAGCTTTGTTGTGGTGGGATTTGTTGGAAATACTGGGGGGGGGGGGGAATCAGTATTACTTAGCAATTAACACTTTTTAATATTTTCATAGCATTAGTTAATCTCCAATTATTATTAATGTTTATGCAGTAATAAAAGTAAATAAAAGAACACAGTAGACACAAGAATTTTAGGTGGAAAACCCCCTCCGGGTCAAAAACCACTGAACACTTTTCTAATAAACTATTTAATCTTCAGCCCCAACTGAAATGAAGGCAAAAACTTCCTAGAATTCTAGAAAAACATTCTTCTCCATCTCTCCACTAGAAGGATGCCCCAACACCTTGGAATGGATGCCCCAACATCCTAGACCAACCTACCACCCTGAAGTGTTAATAGGCTCCAACCTGTAGGCAACTTCTTGCACCAGCCTAGCACCTCCCTGTCACCCTATAATGACTGAAATGAGATAAGAGTGTGGATTCCCATACCAGGGATAACGATCCACGATAAAATATGATTTACAATGATTTTGACCGAACACTCAATCACACTATGACCTGCAACCCAACCATGACATCATCCCAATAGAGAATCGTATACATCCCAATAATGCCTTTTCGACTCTAGGTAGATTGACTCTTTTACAATAATGACTCTTCCAATGATGACACTTTTACAAATGACTCTTTTACAACTTTCCAATGATGAATCTTGATCTTGACACTTCTTCACAATATACTTATGGTTGTCATGTCTTCAAAGGATGTCCTGGTGTAATGCTTCATTTGATTTGATACTTCTGCTCTTGAATTCTTGCTTGAAGTTGTACTTGAATCTTTTTCTACCTGCATGAAAAATTTTCTCGACGAAACCAATCCCAAAACAAAACAAAATACCCTTCAACTTACCTCTACCTACAAAACACATGTAAGTGCATAATAATGAATAAATACAAATTAAAATTACAATGAGTACCTGTAGTGTTCTTATTACTTTTGTTGTTGACTTATTGCAGAAGTAGACAAAGACTCCCACTCTTGATATAGGCCTGGACCATATGCAAGACTATATCCAAAACTGACCTAAAGATATATACAATAAAAACTAATGACAGACTTTAGACTTATGATGGAACAAGTTCTAAGTACAACACCATGGAACATTCTATCAACTATGACAACACAAGTAACATGAAATTACAACAACATATAGATTTAGCAGACTTGGTGTAGCATAAAGAATATGTAGCATCAAATGTGTAGTATCAAGAATAGGACATCCGAAAAACTAACTATGACATATAGAGACATAAAGATATAATCAAGACCTTGTATATACTTATGTTGTCCTGCAAAAACATATGTCAGAGATGATACTCAAAATTCAAATGTAAACACTAATTATACATAACTTGTTGTAGGAGACTTACCCTTGACTATTGATGTGTGGTCCTTACTGCAGTGATCCTTGAATGCATGCTTTTTCTTGCCTTATAGGATCTCGATATTGGATATGTTGTATCTATGTAATTTAGGATCTCTAGGGTATGAAATGTTGTCCTGTGGTAGCCCTATGATTCCTATTTCCAACCCCATAGGTCTGATCAAGATTGGATTCTTCAAGAAAGATTTATGCCCAATCTGCCACGATGACCAGATTATAAACTAGTTCAGTAGAGCGAACTTGTACGAAGTTCCACCTGTCACTTTTGTGACCTTTGGCCCTAAAAACAATACTCAACAAACTAAATTTCGTCCTATTTTTGTGACTATTTACAAAATTTGAATCCAATTCTTAGACAGAATGTTATGATGATTTTCCCAATGTCACTTGTTTGACATGGAATTCGGGAGCCTACAGAAACTCTAACTTTCGCAGATCATATCTCCGTAATTATAGCGAAACAAGATCTAAAATTTGGTCACAAGGTTCATCAAGATTTCAGCTCAAATGGGTTTTAATTTTAGCTTTTGAAGCTTTGCAAAAAAAAAATTATAGCAAAAATTCCACGATGACCTGTTTGAAGCCACAAAATCCCTACTAGAGGAGGATATGAGGGTCATTATTTATATGAATGTCTTGAGTTGAGAGGGTCCTCAACAAGTGAACGTTGGAGTGATTTTAGGAGAATTTTTATTATTATTAATTATTGACTATTCAATGATCACAACCAATTATGAGTTTCATGCCACAACCCCATAATGTTTTAGCCCACTAACTGGGTTACTAACTTCAAATGCAAATAACTCTCAGACCATGAAGTAATGGGAAACTTACTATATATAAGCGGAAACATCTCGACAAATAGAATCCATCGAGAAGATATTTGAATCTAAATAACATGATTTTTCAAGTCAAAATTCCCTTGCAATATAGTGGTAGCCAATGGTGCTGCTTGGGTTGACATCAATGACAACCATTGATCAACAACCTCCCCCTTTGGCAATGATGGCAACACAAGTACTCTCCCTGCTATCATGACACCTCTTCCTACTACCTTCTCTCCCCTTTTTTCATCAATGGAAAATGGTAACTCCCCCTAACAAATAGCGATCCTACAGACCTGTACACACCTCCACTCCCCCTTTCTACTTGAGTAGATAAGAGAAAGAGTATAATGAAAACTTGGGAGAATCCCAAGCTTTTGGCAAAGATACTCAAATGCTTCATGAGGTAACGGTTTGGTAAAGATGTCAGCAGTTTGTTCCTTTGTGCCAACATATTCAAGCTTGATATCTTTTCGGTGACCTGCTCTCTAACGAAATGATATTTAATTGGAATGTGCTTCTTTTTGGAATGCATCATAGGATTCTTGGAGATACTGATGGCATTAGTGTTATCACAAAATATGGGAATAGGCTCATCAAACTTGACTTGAAGATCTTGTAAATTTTGCTTCATCCAAAGAACTTGTGTACAACAAGTTGTTGCCACGATATATTCTACTTCTGCTGTGGATAACGAGATTGAAGACTGCTTTTTACTTAATCATGAAATAAGACAACCACCTAGATAAAATTCCGCTCCACTGGTACTCTTACGATCATCAACACTTCCTGCCCAATATACATATGTATAAGCTTGGATAACCAGATCATTTCCTTTGGGATAACATATACCATATTCTGCTGTGTCCTTAAGATATTGCAGTCAAAGGAGGATTTAGTCCTCTTTTTGTGGGCTACGTTATTCTGGAGATATTCCCCTCGAGTTTTTTTGGCGTGTTCTAGTTGTACTAGCCTTTTCTCTAAAGGTGAGATATCTAAGAGGAGATCAACGGATGAGAGTAAGGTAGGGATATCACACTCAATGGGGAGGTAACTTCCACCCCATACACCAATTGAAAGGGTGTGAACCCAGTGGACGCTTTTATCGCTATGTAGTATGCCCATAAGGCTGAAAAAACCATGGGATGCCAATTGTTTTTGTGGTTGTTCACCATACATTGTAACATTGTTTTGAGAACTTTGTTGACAATTTGGGAAAATTTTAAGGATGGAAATTTATTTTAAAGTTTAAAAACATTGGCGAATCTCACTAGTACATAATATGCAATTTGTAAAATGTTTGGCAATGTTTTTGTAAAATTATTCAAATTTCTAATAATTTTATATACTCTTTATATAAAATTTTGGCCATTTTAAGGCAAAACAATTTTATACTATAAAATTTGGGCGAATAATTTTTAGAAAAAATGCAAATTAACTAATCTTTTTTTTAGAAAAAACATGGAAAATTAGACCACTTGTGAATATTAGCCACTAAAATTTTCCCTATTGACAACTTCTACTTGGTCGTTGGACTGAGGGTAGAATAGGGAAGAAAACTTGTGAAAAAACCAAGGTGTTGGTATAGTTCTTGAAATATCTCATTCTCAAAGTGTTTGCCATGATTCGAGACCAACTCCTTGGGAACACTAAACCGTGTTATGACATGGTTAAAGAAAAAACATGCAATGGTTTTTGCAGTGTTGTTGTAAGTGGGCATGGCTCATGGCCGTTTCATAAAGTAGTCAATGGTGAATGCAATGTACTTATGATTGCCTGAAGACTAAGGGTTTCAGGTCATGTAATCTATGCCCCATTTGCAAAAAGGGCATGCAGTAATGACTGAGTGCAAGGGAGTCGGTGGAGCTCACGCCTTGTGAGTGTATCGCTCGCAATGCTCACATCGCTTGGCTTCTTTAATATATCCACGAAACATGGTTGGCAAAAAGTAACCGACATTGAGGATTTTTTGGGCAATGGCCATCCCAGATAGGTGGTCACTACAGGCTCCGCTATGATAGTCATTTAAGACCTTCTTAGCTTGGTCTAGAGTAAGACATCTACAAATAATGGTGTCGATGCCTCGATGATAGAGAACATCCCCCATAAGAAGGTAATGGAGGGCTTGATGAAGAATGCACCTTCGATCATCCCAAGTAAGTTGAGGGTTAAACTTCTGCGTTTAAAGAAAGAGGAGAATTTTTAGAAAAGAATGGAAACTAGGACATTATTGAGAAGGGGGATGAATCAATAGTGTGGAAAAATTATATAATTTTCAAAAATTAACTCTTCAATCACTTTAAAAATTTATTCATGGATCAAAAAAACAACACAATCATGTAAAATATAACATTACATGCACCCAAGAAACACATATACACAAGAGACCATTATTATTTTTATTTCAAGCTTCAACTTGATTACATCATTTCCCAACAAGCTACAACTTGTAGGTTTATCAGCTACTACTCAAAGGAACTTCTATCTCTGATCGTTTATCACCTACCACTAAAAGTGATTGTTACCCCAGCTCGTTTACTAGTACTCACTGGAAGGGACTCTTTCACTTACCTGTTTACCAGTACTCACTAGAAGGGAAACTTGCCCATGCTCGTTTGTTAATCTCTACTGAAATGGAGTCTTGCCCCAAAGATTTACTAGTAGCCACTAGAAGGAGATCCTAACCCTGATCTATAAGCTACCACTTGCTAGCCTTACTGATCCATCTTTCATCTATTTTCAAACTCATATCAATACACAACTTTTGTCACAGTCAAATAAATCTTTCTCACTGCTACTTCTCATCAAATCCACCATATAAACACCTTCAACAATCTCTGGTTGTTGATACAAACAACATCATCTTTAGAAATTTATGAATGTTGATAAAAAAACATGCAACAACAACACCAAAAACTATGCTTCATACAACACCCTAGCATCACTCTGTTGCTCTTAACAATTCCTACAAGCCTTCCAACCACCTACTTCTTCTTACCACTCATTAAACCATGTTCTACTTATTCAAATTTTGCCTTTAAAGGAATTTTGGACTGATAGTTTTAATTTGAACTTTGGGTATCTTGCTGTCAAATTTGCTGCATGAATTAATGTTTTTATCCTTTGCCTTGTTTAGGTTAGTCCTCTAATTTTTCTCTTCAAGTCTTCTTATGCTCCTCACCTATTACTTCAAGAAATTGTAAGTTTAACTGTTGTTTTCTTCAATTCTCTCTTTGTTACAGGATTTGGAAATGCGCCTGTTATTTTTAGTTGTAGTTTAATTTGGCTTCACTGCCAAATATGCTGCTACAACTGACTGTTCTACCGAATTTGCCTCTATCTATTATGTTTGGCTTTAAATGCCAAACAACACCATTAATCTATCACTTATCAAGGATGCCGACTCATTCACACTGTTGTCGGGCTTCAATCTCCACAAAAACTACTAGTTGTTGATTGTTCATGCCATGTCATTATCGCCAAACCAGACTACCATGCACAAAAAATTGTTGTAGGTTGAGAAGGCCTTTGTGGCTCTTTTTAATTTAAAAAACAAAATGTTACTATATTTGTCGAATTGGCCTTTAGGAACTTTTTCGTTAGCACCTTCCTCATTATCTACCATAGGACTGGTCTCTGCAACCACAACATAAGGTATTGGGTGCTAGCCCTTTTTTAGCCCTATGCAAGGCTTTTTTATTTTGTTAAAAAATCAACGACGTTGGTCACGCTTCTACACGAAGCAACCAATTACCAACCCAAAAGGCCCTAACTTCATATCTCCCAACTCTTTTTATTATCAACACCCTTTGTTTCTATGTGAAATAGACCAGGGTAGGTCCATGCGCTTAGCCATATCTCCCAAGAGCCTCAAAAACTCTTTTATCCACATCTTGGGTTAATTTCTACGAGAAGTGACCCAAGGTTGGGTCCATGCGCTAAGCTGAGAACTCCCAAACTTGATGCATTCCATTTGCACCTCTATATAAATCACCAGGCTATGTCCAGCAGGATGAGATGTCCACTAGGGTCCTCCCAACAGCTCTTGGATTCTCCGTCATCCGCCAACTTTCACGCCTTCGTGTCTCAGTGCCTTTGTCTCCAGGAATTTTTACTCAGTGCACACAATAGTTCACCCATCGGGGTCTAACTGTCAGGTTGACATTTCCATGGGGACCGCCCAATGCCCTTTCTATTGGCTACTGCTCTGCCTTTGGGGCTCAACCCTTTATGTCCAACGCTTTCGCAAAAATTCACTTAACAATCCTGCCAAGTTGGTCCTTGCAAGATTAGCTATCCTACGGAGTCCTTTGGGCACCTTTGTGACTTGCTCTCGCTCTGTCTAAATTCCAACATGTCCCGGCACCAGTTGCCTAATGCTCCAAATTATCAACATTGAATCTTCCTGGCTGATACCTCAGGGATGATGACATGTTGATGTCACCCGCGCTACGTGTCAACCTCTAAGTGGTGATGAATGTCACCCAGATACAGGCCATTCAGGTTCCCAAAAACCTCGAATCTGCCTGCCACGTAACCTTGCTAACAAAACCTCCTAACGTCACTTGGGCCAATCAACTGTTGCCACCTGTCCTCTTGGAGGAGAGAGAAAATTTCCCTGAGACCTATGATTCTCACCAATTTCTTTATTAAATTATAGTAGGCCTTGTCGACCTTTTCATTTGTTTTCTTCTAGGGCTACTCTTTGCTACACTACATTTTATTTTTCCATTGGGATTTTCTAGCTTTGCCTTATGTAGGCTGAGATGGCGAAGTGGGCCTCCCTCTTCATTCTCATTGGATGAATCTTATGCCATCACGTCCTGACATTAATAGCCCAACATGTAGTCTTGGTCTCTATAGCACATATCTTCAGGTTATACACTAGTCGAGTGGGCTCTACCCACTCCATTCCTCTCAACACTTCTCATATGTGTGCCCTTTGCTCATCTCCGGGGTACTCCCGCTGGGGTGATACCACTAGGTGGGCTCCACTCACTCGGTCCCTAATGGACAGAGCGTAGCTCCCTACCAAGTTATCCCAACCACATATAGATAGTTTCTTAGACATGTGCACACCATAAATTTGTCAGGGTGAACCCTCTAGGGTATGAGTGTTAGGCGGGCTCCACCTCTGGCCAATAAAAAACTACTTCGTTGCTTCTCTAGCCTCCACTTAAGCCTAGAGCTCTCGCGTAGAGGCTCCACTAGTCTTGGCGTTGTATTTTGGAAACGCTCCAAGATTCGCCCAAACACTTCTAAACTATAAAATCTTTGAATTGAGGTCATAGAGCTTTGACCGACTCTATCTCATGATCCATGAGGCCATTTTCAAACTTCTGCATACCACAAGAAAACAAAAAATAAATAAATAATAATAATAATAATAATAATAATAATAAAAATCTGAGCTATTTCCTTTTGTGTGGGTTTCACCTACACCTAAGATGGCTTGATACTCCAAAACTGGCTCCAAATCCTCTGGACCATACCTTTGCCACCAATGATTGCCATGCTTTGCCTTTTCCACCTTTGACATTACCTTTTCTTCTGCATGTGCCACCTTTGCCATTGCCTTTTCCTTTTGCCTGTGAAACCTCTTTCAATCTTTAACTCAACCACCAATAACAACCAATGCATTTTACTTTACCAATCTTTTCCATTTCCTTTTCCATCAATCATCTTTTCCTTTGACATCAATGACTTTCTATTTCCAACAATCTCCCCCTTTGGCATAAATGGGAACACTAATATCAAACAACACATCATCACCAATGATCATAACCATCTTGAGTTTGATCAACACTACCTCAAAATCCCTTTGACATCAATGGAAAATATACTAACATGCTCCCCATGTCAACAATCTCCCTGTGTCTCCCAATCTGGTGGACCCGTCAACTTCTTCTTCTTAAGTTGAAAAAATCAGATGCTTTTGATTTGATCCAAGCAGAATCCTTTCTATTTTGTTAAGAAGATTGAATAGAAGGGAAAGGAGTTTTCACTCCCAATATTTGCCTCAAGAAAACAAGATGAATCTCTTTCTGAAACAACACATGCTTGTGGAACTCATTAATTACAAGTAAATCCAGCTGATCTGAGTCTCAACTAGGATTACATTCATAACAGTGCTTACCTAAACACATAAACCTATCCTCTAGCAACAAGAGAAACCTTTCCACCAAAGTACAACACTTTGACAAACATGGAGGGACTCATCAATGCATACTTAAATCAACAACCCAACTTGTACTTCACCTGGAAGACCCTTATTAAAAAAAGACTTACCATGACACATTTGACTCCTCATGAACAACATCCATATCAATACTTTCCTATTAACAGTAGACCACATGAACACCATACTCTGGCAAGGAGTCTAATGACTGTAAATATCAATTGACAATTACTTTTTCTACCAATTGATACCAATTGTTGAATCGATGCCATTGTTAGCAATAGTTGAGCACTTGATGACTAAGTGTCCTCATCCTCTGATCATGCTCTTGTCACCATAGATTTTATGTTTGATACCAATTACCAATTACAACAACATCACAAAAGCCAATCCATTTTGATTACTCACATATGCAGCAAACACCATTAGCCTCTGCAACACATAACTGATCCCAATTAACAATACCAATTGTTGATGTATAATATGTTACTCAAATATTCTCTTGAGTATACTCCCTGTGGCCATGCTCCCTCTTTGCATTAGAAATATGTAAGAAATACTTGCTAGAAAATATTATAAACATATCATCACCAAATACACATGCTCAAACTACCAATTGATTTGACAACAACAATCAATAAACTATACTGCTCAACAATCAACATGATAAAGGAATACTTTCCTTTATCCTTTAGATGAATTCCTTGGCATTTTCCTTTCCACTCCTTGCATCTGACTTTTCTTCTTCCCTAAAGACAACCCCTTCTTTTCAATGAGGAACAATTGATCTACTCCGCTTGAGTATATTATCTTCCCTTTTATTCCACACCTACACATGTTGAATTCTCTTGCATTGGTTTGCCTAACTGGGTGATTTCTTTCCATTGTCTGAGCATAAAACCCACTTTTGTTCTTCTTTCTCATTGTCTTCCTTTGGAGATCTATCATGAATGATGCTACTTCTTTTAACTAATTGGAGTCTCTTCCTGTAAGAGAGATAAACCATTGGAATTTTAGAATCTGAATCTTAAAAATCAAACACTGTTATGTGTTGCCTCCATGCACCATTCGATCAGCCTTTCTTCTGGGTGTTGAAATATCTCATGTTGTTATTTTTGTTGGCTCAATACTCTATTTGTAGCATTCTGGAAAAATAATTTCTTGCCAGATTTGCATGCAACTGCTTTGTACCCAAATTTATTACACCTGTATCATGCAATATTATTCAAGAAATGGACAAAGAAATTAAACTTCTTACCAAGGATTGTGTCTGTCCAATTTCTTGGATTGTAATTTTCTCTCTTGCTGCTATTGGACGACCGAAAATATTTCCTTTATGGGAAAGAGGATTTGTGTACTTGATTGTTCAAGTTTCCATTCTAAGGAATTCGCTGTTGTGGCTAAAATTTCACATTCAGCTTCTACTGTGGCACCTTATTTTTCCTCCTCTCTGGACATTTGGAGGCAAAGTGCCCTGTGTTGCTGCAATAAAAACATGTAAAGGGTTGTATACCTTTATATCTATTTTTGGAAGTCCCTTTATCTCCTTGATGCTGTGTTCTTTCACTGGTGGGTCCCTTTTCTATTGTTGAATCACTGTTATCTCCAATTGTTATCTTTGTCTAAGAGGAACACTCCATGGTTTGTTTCTCCTTAAACGCTTCATAAAAATTTGCATGCTTATGAAGATTCAAATTTTACTATTTTAGTGCTCTATGCTCTTGTTCTAGCTCCAGATTGATGGCCTTGAATGTCTTGGTTTCTTCAAGAGTTGATATGAGATCCTTCTTCAAATAGATATTTTCTTCAACATCTTCCAAATAAACAATAGAGCAACTAGATTCACCATAAGTATCATTCTCACTCTCAGAATTTTGTTCCCTTGATGACTCTAAGGATCTTTTTTCTCCTTTTTCACTAGAGGTAAACCTGTTTTCTTTTAGATTTGTTATTTCTACTAAGGTAATCCTTTATTCTCTACAACTTGATGAATTACTCTCACTTTTACCAGTACTTGCAACTGAGAAATTTAAAATTATATGGCCTATTATTCTACAATAACATCATAACAATAACTTACTTGCAGATTACATCTCCTCTCGGTGTTGACCAATGATTTTTCCTCTTGATATATGAGAATCATCATCAAATTTTTGATCTTTAATGTTCTTTGAATCTTTGACTGAGTCATTGACTACTCCATCCACCAAAGAAATCCTTTCAACATCACATGCAACTTGCATGTTTACTTCATAGATGGACTACAATTGATCCCATATCTCCTTGGCAGTATTATAATAGATTACTTTCTGAATGTTTGTCTTAGAGAACCCTCTCATGATTTCCTTCCTAGCTAATTTATGAAACTTATTATTTATTACTCCATTCTCCATAGATAGCCATACGTAAAAATCAAGAGCTTGCAATTAGATTGTCATCCTTACCTTCCAAGTTGTATAATTTTATCCATTCAAAAATGGAACTCCACCTGATGTGATCAAATCCTGGTTCTCCATGATCCCTGATCTTCCTTCTAGCTGATAAACTAATCCTGAAGGACACTGGATTTGATACCAATTGTTAGAAAACAATGGAAACCATGACACTACTGGGGTGGTGAATCAATAATGTGTCCAAATTATACAATTTTCACAAATTTACTCTTCAATCACTTTAGCAATTTATTCATGGATCAACAATGCAACACAATCATGTAAAATATAACATTGCATGCACATGGGAAACACATATACATAAGACACTATTCTTCTTTTTATTTCAAGCTTAAACTTGATTGCATCATTGCCCTACAAGATACCACTTGTAGGTTTATCAGTTGCTACTGAAAAGGAACTTCTATCCAAGCTTGTTTATATGCTACCACTGAAAGGAGCTGCTACCCCTACTCATTTACCAGTACTCACTAGAAGGGCCTCTTTGCACTGCTCGTTTATCAATACTCACTAGAAGGGGCACTTGCCCTTGCTTGTTTATCAATCTCTGTTGAAATGGACTCTTTGCCCCAAATATTTACAAGCACCCACTATAAGGAGCTCCTACCCCTTGTCTACAAGTTACTAGTTGCCAACCCTACTGATCCATCTTTCACCTATTTTCAAACATAGATAAATAGGCTACTTTTTCAAAATCAAATATATCTTTCTCACTACTATTTCTCACCAAATCCATCGTACAAACACCTTCAACAATCTCTGGTTGTTGATACAAACACCATCGCCTACAAAAATTTATGATTGCTAATACACAACATGCAACAACAACAACAACACCAACAACAATAAATCTGCTTCATACATCACCTTAGAAGAACTCTACTTCTCTCAAGAATTCCCACAGCCCTTGTAGCCACTAGTTTCTTCTTACCACTCATTAAGCCATGTTCTGCTTTTTCAAATTATACCTTTAAAGGAATTTTGGATTGATATTTTTAATTTGAACTATGGTTATCTTGATGTCAAATTTGTTGCATGAATTAATATTTTTTTCCATTGTCCTGTTTAGATTAATCCTCTAGTTCTTCTCTTCATGTATTTTTATGCTCCTCACCTATTACTTCAAGAAATTCTGAGTTTAATTGTTGTTTGCTTCAATTATGTCTTTGTTACAAGATTTAGTAGTGCCCCTGCTATTTTTAGATGCAATTTAATTTTCCTTAACTATCAAATCTACTGCTCTAACTGGATGTTTTGCCAAATTTTCCTATGTCTGTTATGTTTGGATTTAACTGCACACCACTAAAATATCACTTACCAAGGCTATCGACTCATTCATGCTGCTATCGAGCTTCAATCTAAACCAAAACTACTAGTTGTCGATTGTTCATGCCATGCCACTGTTGCCAAACTAGGATGCCATGCACATCACTTGTTGTATGCTGAGAAGGCCTCCCCAACTCTTTTTAATTTTAAAAAATAAAAAAACTTCTAAATTTATCAAATTTGCCTTTAGGCCCTTTGCTGCTAGCACATTCCTCGTTATCTGCCATAGGATTGGTCTCCATGACCATGGCCTAAGGTATTGGGCACTTAGCCATTTTTGAGCCCTACACGAGCATTTTTCCTTTTGTTAATGGCTTTGCATCCCTGGTCACACTTCTATGCCAAACAACCAATTACTAGCCCAAAAGGTCAGAGCTTCCTATCTCCTAACTCTTTTTATTATCAACACCCTTTGTTTCTACGCGAAACAGGCTAGGGGAGGTCCAAGTGCTTATCCAGATCTATAAAGAGCCTTCATGGCTCTTTTCTTCATGCTCTGGGTTCATTTCTAAGTGAAGTGACCTAAGAATTAGGTAAAGGTGTTAAGCTCGGAACTCCCAAACATGATGCGTTCCATTTTAACCTTTATATAAAGCATCGGGTTATGTCCAGTGAGATGAGTTGTCTCGTGGCATCGTCCTGGTAGCTCTCTGATTCACCACCATCCACCATCTATCGTGCCTCTGTGTCCAGGTGTCCCTGTCTCCTGTCACTTTTCGTTTAGTGCACAGCATAATTCACCCATCGGGGTCTAACCGTTGGGTTGACGTGTCCGTGGGGACTGCCCGACGCTCTCTCTATTGTTTGTCACTCTACCTCCGTGGCTTGACCCCTTCTTCTTGATGCTTTCCCAACAACTCATTTAATAATTTTGTCGAGTTGGGCCTTGCGGGCTTATTTGTCCTGCGCGGTCCTCCCAACACCTCTATGACTTTTTACCCACTCTATCCACGTGTCAACGTGTCTCGGCACCTACTGCCCGGTGCCATCATCAAATGCTCAACATTGAATCTTCTGAACTGATCCCTATGGTATGATGTCATGTTGACATCACTTGTGCTACGTTTCAACCTCTGAGTAGTGACATGTTTCACCCAAATACTGGCCATTTGGGTGCCCTAAAACCTTGAATTTTCCTGCCATGTATCCATGCTGACATCATCTCCTGACGTCACTTGGGCCAATCAACTTCTGCCACCTATCCTCCTGGAGGAGAGAGAAAAGGTCCCTAAGACCTATGTTTTTCACCATTTTGTTTGTTAAATTGTTTTTGGCCTTGCCAACCTTTTCCTTTGTTTTCTTTTAGGTTGGATCTTTGTTGTGCTACCTTTTATTTTTCCTCCAGGCTTTTCTTTCTGGGCTTGACCTACGCAAACTGAGCTAGCAGAGTGGGCCTCTCACTTCATTCTCATTGGACGAATTTTATGCCATCATCTCCTACCGTTAATAGCCTGACGCGTAGTCTTGGGCTCTATAACATATATCATCGGGTTATACATCGGTCGGGTGGGCTCCACCCTCCCCATTCCTCCTGACACTTCTCATATGTCCACCCTTTGCACATCTTTGGTGTACTCCCATCGGAGTGATACCATCATGCGGTATCTACCTGCTCAATGCCTAGTGGGAAGTGAGTAGTTGCCTTCCAAGCTATCACAACTACATATGCCGAGTCACTTAAGCCTAGGCACACCATAAATCTTCTGGGATGAACCCTTCGGGGTATGGTAGTTGGGCCAGCCTATCAGGCGAGCTCCACCTCTAACTAATAAAAAACTTCTATGTTGTTGTTTTGGTCTCGACTTAAGCCTGAAGCTTTCGTGTAGAGGCTCCGTTGGCATTGGTGTTGTATTTTGGCAATGTGTAAAACTTGGATATGTGCCACGTTCTCACTCAAATGCTTCTAAACTCTACAATATTTGACATAGGGTCATAGAGCTTTGAATGGATCTATCTCACGATCCAGG
Organism: Pinus taeda; assembly: GCA_000404065.3. Classification (NCBI taxonomy): domain Eukaryota; kingdom Viridiplantae; phylum Streptophyta; class Pinopsida; order Pinales; family Pinaceae; genus Pinus; species Pinus taeda. Next base: position 83,765 of record APFE030143355.1, on the reverse strand, counting down.
AGGCCATTTTCAGACTTCCACATACCACCAAAAAAAATTCCTATCTCTTTCCATCTGTGTGGGTTCCACCTACACCTAATATGGTTTGCAGCTCCAAAACAATTCCAACACCTCAACATCATACCTTTTCCACCAATGATTGTGATGCTTTGCCTTTGCCACCTTTTCCATTTCATTTTCTTTTACATGTGTCACCTTTTTCATTACCTTTTGCTTTTTCTTGTGCCACCTCTTTCAATATTTACCTTGGCCACCAATGAAAAACAATGTAGTTGTCTTTACCAATATTTTCCATTGCCTTTGTCATCAATCATATTTTCCTCTTCCATCACTGACAGCATATTTCCAACAAGGATGTCATCATACCAGGGGTCATCAATATATATGAGGAACAAATGTTCGTTAGGAAAAGAATCATTGATTAGGGATCATTGTGACTCTGAAGGGCGATTTGCAATGAACTCTACAAGGATAAGAGCCCTATTTATTTTAGGGGAAGAAAATTGTAGGTCTAAATCTTGAAAAATAACTATCCATAGAGTGTATTTTTGGTTCATCATACGATGAGTGAGAAAATATCTCATGGGATTAATATTTGCAATTATCGTAGTGGTCTGTAAGATGATATAATGTCGAAGCATCTGTACTGAGTGTACAAGGGCTAAGGTTCTCTTTTATGTTGGCTCATACTTTAAGGTAGGCCCAGAGATGTTCTTGTTGATATAATAGATAACATGTCCTCTATTATATAGTCCTTCTTGGACTAATACCCTCACTATGGCTACCTCAGATGCAAATATGTAGAGGGTATAATCCTTGGTGTGGTCAGGAGGGCCAATCAATGAAGCTTTAGATAGTGTATCTTTGAGTGATTTGAATGATTTTTGGGCTTGTTCATCCTGTTAGATTCCTATCATAGGAATCATTGGTGTTGGCCTCCTACTATTCATTTTGGTCAATTTAGCATATGAATCACTAGGTGTCATAGTCTAAAGGTTTGCTCGTCCAAGGAGTCCTTTAGTCCTTGAAGTCCTATGGTCAAAACCAATCTAAGGTTGGAAATGATTTTTTCTTGTCAATATTTTATAAAATCATGATGCAGGTGTTTCCATGATGAAGTTCTAGGAAGTAACTTTCTAGTGGTATATTCAGTTCTTCAAACTGACTTCTAGAAAAAAAAATTAGATTAGATTGAAGTTTACTCTTCAAAACTTACAAAACAAAGGAAAATGCCTAAGTGTTGAGTTACAAATCCCACATATCGGAGGTTTTGGAGAAAGAGAGCATCGCAAGTCATAGAAATCATTGATTAGCGATCGTCGATATCACAAATCATCTATCGGACGTTCCAAATCCCTCATCCCGCAGTTCAAAGCTCATCGCATATCACATATTGAATCATAGAGTGATATCAGCAATTAACGATTGGAGGTCCATGACACATAGCATATCAGCATTCAACAATCGGTGATTTGCAATTAAGGTAGAGTGACCACATTCTGAAAACGTCGATATGCTATTGTGATATGAAGTGAAATTTCTAGGACTATGACATAAACAGGCCTTTAATGTTAAAGTGTCGGGAAGGCAAAAATAGATTTACAAAGGATTTGCTCGCAAAATCAGAGAATGTTGGGCCTTTTCTCTCTCCTCCCAAAGGGACGTGTGTCGCACAATGATTGGATCTGATAAAGGACATGCAAAAAATAGAGACTGGTTCCGATTAGATACACATGGCAGTCGGCAATTAGTTTTGATAAGGGCCACGTGGAGGAAGACATCAGTAATGACGTGGCCATACGGTGGACACATTGCAGGTGGATTCTTCATCTGAGTGAAAAATATTATCCAATGGTGAAATGATTTGTGCGAGGTCTTGAATATGTGGTTGAGAACTAACTATACTGGTAGGGAAACAAGAAAATGATTGGGAAGTTGATGTCATAGAACTGAGTGAAGTTGACAATGTGCAGATTAGATGAGTCTGTACAGTCGGTAGTGGTACCACCATTGTGGTGGGTTTAGCTATCTCAACACCAAATAATGTTGAGCAAACAATGCAAATCAAGGTTCCTACGGTACAGGAAATGAACCACATATGATGTTGCGTGTCATCACCACCACGTGGTGGGAGAATATTTGTAATGGTAAGTTGATGGTGAGTCAAAGAAGGTTCCTGTGATATTGTTGGCATCCTAGGAGTCAATGCATCCTCTTCCATGAGAGGATGGTGTTTTGGGATTTGTTGAACTTGTGGATGTCATATCCTAATTTTTCCAAATGTTCGTAACATCAACCATGTATCAGAACTATGAGGGTTTCTAGTACATATATTGCATGCAAGATTATTGTTGACGTAATAAATGGTATGGATATCAGCATCCCTCACAGCATGAGATAATGACACATGGTTAATGTCTTGAGATGGGGCACTTATGGGTGCCAGAAACCTCTATATTTTAGTATCAGCGATGGTATAAAGATGTGTTTCCATGATGTTAGTTTTTCATAATTCTTCTCTTGCTACTAAAAAACGTGGAAGGTATTGGTAATTCAGTGTACAATGCGCTTGGGAACATATGTGATAATGATTGCGTGAGCGTCTAGCTTGATTTGAGAAAGCGGGTCTAGGGATGTGGACAAATAAGAGAAATACCTCTCTAATATTGCTCAATTCCTAACATTGATTAATCAGATGGCCAGTTTTGTCGCATAGGGCACATGTGTGTGGATGTTTTGGTGATACTACCTAAAGTCGTTTCACCATACTTCTAGAGGCTAACCAAGGGTAGGAGGTAGAATGGTTATGAGTGCATGGATGGATATTTCACGATGCTTCTTCCTCAAACACACGAAAGATGGTTTTAGATCCATCATCCACCAATGGCGCGACGGGAAGTGATAGAGTCATGATATTGGCTTGTGCGAGTGCACCTAATGCATCTTGATACTGAGAGATTCTGGGGCAGTGATGGATGTGATTCTCATACTCCACTCATATGGCACATTCTTGATTAGTGTGAAGTTTCATATTACGTGCTAGCTTGGCCTTCTCTCCTATAGGTGGAGGTGGGGCTACGATAATTTTTGGGGCATGCAAAAGAAATTTCAACTACTCTAACTCAGGACACAAGTTGGTAGGGTGTCCGGCCACTTCACACAAAGAGCAGGGTGGAGGTACCTTAGATAAGGAAGATTTTTAGGCTTCCACCTTCTTTCCTTTTTTCTTATCCCTCTTGTTGGCATCTACTAGTGTCGACGCAAGCGTAACTCATTTTTGGGTTGTTTCCTGAGCAATGGTTACGAGAATGATGCCTATTAAGGTAATACCTGAGTTTGCTAATGTGGCCTGTGGGGTGAGATACCAAAAAAGTATCGCGAAATCCATATTCGACAATGTGAGTGTTACCATGACTTGGTGTGAGACGAATCTAGGTGGGGGATATAAGAAGGGTGTCTGATTGATGGTGTATGGTAGGAATGTAGAGTCAGTTATGGCAGCACTAGAGGTGTGTGGAACTGGTTCCTTATTTGAGGGGTGCGTGATGAACTCATCATGCACACCAGGGTTGTTGGGGTTATAGGGGCGACCTCCAGTAAAGGTGGGTCTTTAGGGTAAGTACTAAGGAGTGTTGATGGTTTGAAAAGCCCTGGTCTGTGTTTAGTAAGAATGTGATTGACTCTGGGGAAGATCCTATGAAATGTAACACCCCATTAGGGGTGTTGGATGTCCTTTTCTCGTAGTATGTGAGTTGGTCTATTGCAATTATTTTCCCATCATGAAAAAACATCATAATCCTAGATATTGAAGATGTAACTGCAATCATTGCATGCATGTAGTTTTGACCAGGAAGGATATTGTAATCTAATTAGGCATCCTGGATTTTTATGTCAATGAGCATAGTTTTACCAGTGAGAGCCAATGGAACGTCCTAGAATAGGCCTACTGGAGCTGAGGGGCACCTGTTTTATGCTCTAAGAGTGATGTCTGATGCTTTGAGATTAGGCGATCCCATTTTTTTCCAAATTGTTTTAGACATGATACATGTGGATGCACCTTCATCAACTATGCACTGATGGATGTTGATGTTTTAGATCATGACCGAAATTTGGAAGGCGAATATCGATGAAAGACGTAGGGAAACATTATCTAAATCGAAAGCCATCAAGTGAGAATCGACAAGGTCGATTGTGCCTAATACAGAAAGTATGGATTTTTGTTGCGTTGGGCATGTTTGTAAAACTTCCAAGGCTGGCATAGATGATGGAGATTGAACTAAGTCATCAACTATGTTGTAGTTGTGAGCAACCTTTGAGTTGTGTCATGTTCGACACAGAGGCCCTAACCATTCTGAGGATGGTTTCTATGACGGGTAGGGGGGTCATCAAAGGTGTTGTAGTGGTCATGGTGGATGGGTTGGTTTCTGGTAGATTTTTGTAATCTCGGTTTCACGTTTCTAGGAGAACTTCTTCCCCTGCCATGAAAATTTTGCACTTTGAGGTATTTTGGGAACTTCCTCTAGAAGGATTCTGATACTGTTGCTAGGAGGGTTCATGCTGGCTATTTACCACTCCCTAGTGGGGGAAGGGATTATGCATTATTGTAGGGGTTTTTCTTTTCCACACTTTCCCCCTGGGATATTTTATCCTCTTCAGCTCTTGGAGTTGAGGGAAATGATGTGTATAATGGCCATATTCCCGCAAATAGCACAAGCATGGTTAGTCCTTAGACTAGTGTTCTTCTTTTGGTTTTGTAGGTTATTATTTTTCTGACCCTAGTTTTGATTTTGGTTGGGATTTCCCCAGCTAGTGCCCGCTAAGGTCATTGATGGTTGTTACCCCCTATCTAGGTTCCCCTTTCTACTTGTTCTTTCATTTCTTCTTAGTGGTATTAGGCGTATTTTCCATATTCAATTGTTCTAATGACTGTTGTTGTTGGGGGAAAGAAGGTTGCATGAAATTAACCCCAGTATTAGGTTGAGTTGGTGGGTTATTCTGTTGGGGTGCTAGAAATGAAAAATAAGGTTTCCCATGTCCTTGGTTGATGTATGTGCTCTAGGAAGTGGAAACCTCTTATGCAACCCTAGGAGGGTAATAGATTCCTTGCGAGGGAGGGTACCAACCACCTTGCCTGGGAGGGTATTGGCCACCCTATGTGGGAGGGTATTGATTGGCCTATATAGCAAAATTCCGCATAGGTGCAGGATGACTAGGATAGTATCCTATATCGGTTGGTGGTCATGCTGCAGGTGTGGGACCATATTGTTGGTAAGTGTTTTGGCTACCGTACACATTTCTAGATTGTTGGTAAGTGTTTCTAGGTTGATTTTGGGGTATGGTTTTGATTAACCCATATCCAGCACTAGATTCTCTTAGTAGTTCTAGTCTGAGATACGGGAGGCGAGGGGCATCTGGGAGGACATCGTAGAGGTACCAAAATTGCGTGTATATGAGCTCAAATTGTTGAGAATTGCAGATAGCCTCTTCCTATTTTTTTGGATATGTGGAAGCGACATCCTTTGAGATTTCTAAGGTGATGGATCTCAAAAATAAATCAAGGAGGATTCTTGCTTATATATGAGCCTTACACGAGCTACAACATTTTCACCATTCATAAATGTGGTCTAAAACATGTGTGGCTATTGTTTGCTTGAAATGGATGAGAAGCTCCAATCGCAAGTCCCGATGGATTGGGAGTTGGAAAAATGTGAGAAAAGCCATGGACAGAGAGTTAAAGGTTGTATGGGAACCCGAGGTATCTCCTACATACCATTTCACTACTGGCCCTATGAGGGTGAGTTGAAATAATCGTAGGTGAATAGAGTCATCAGTGATGCTATTAGATGAGCACCAAAGGTGAAAAGTCATAACATGGTTTCCCGGGTCTTCCCCTTATTTCCTTTTAAATTTTGGGATATTCGAATGTAAATTTGTACGCATTGGTGGCCAATTCTGGCGATGTGCAATGGGGTTGTTGGTTAACTCACTTAAACCTAGAATATTTAAGGAAGCTACAAACGATACTTGGTTGTTGTTTGCCATCATGAAACTATTTTAAAAACAATGTGTAAAGGAGTTCCCTACAAAGAAGTATGAGAGGGGTTACCCTGGTGGGAACTGCATGCACTCTCTAGAGGTGTGGGGTGTGGAATCCCCAGAGGGGTAGTGTGTCGATTTCCATGAGGGGTGGTGAAAGGAGTAATTTTAGGTGGAGGGTTCCCAATCAAAGTTGCATCAATAAAGGATGATCTGATAATGGTGGTTGTGTGATGTCTTCTACGCCTAAATGGCGAGAGACTAAGCACACCTCTCGATAATCGAGAGAGGTTTTGGAAATGCCTAGAGTGATGGGGAATTGTGGGTTCTCTTATGGTGTCAAGTGTGTGTCACTTTTGGTGATTATGGAAGGGGATATATATCAAATAAAAATCACATGCATAAAATAAAGTGAAAAACAAATGGTTACTTTCCCTTTAAGCTATGCTTTTTGATAAATCAAACAAGAAAAAATGGTTTTTGTTTGTTTAAGCCTATGATAAAATATCCTATGAAGACTTATTCATCCTTACCACTCTCAAAGTAACTCAGCCTTGCGAAGATATATTTGATGACAGGTACTAGGGGTACGTCCTGAAAGAACTGGTGACACTTCCAGCAGCCAAAAGAATCAACCAAGGTAATAAAATGAGGCTTTAGTGCTTTCCGCACCTCCACTTATAGAGAAAGGATTCCATAATATTGGGCACTAAGCTACCTTCGTCCCACATGAGCAGTCAAATCTTTTGCTTCTTGGTAATTGGTTACCAGTATCGAGCATTATATAGGTCAGGTAGCCTCGTATAGTACCGCACACACCGAACCTAAGACGAACCCCCTATGAATCGGATCTCTAACGTGCTCAGGTAGTCTTTTCCATGGGATGATGAAGAATTTTAAGCACCCTAAAAAACCAACTTCTATGTTTCAATAATTTAACATGACCATGGTGGCTTATGGGATGCCTACTCCTAATGTTCCTAATCTAAGCTATAAATTCTTCTATGGCCCATGTGCAGAAATTTAAATGGTTCAAGTTATGTTTATTTTTTAGGATTCTTGCTTCACTTATCGTGTGAAAATTTAAGATAAAATAAACTCAGTACAAAAACTCCAGAAACTAGATGCCCTTTGTACAAATTTTAGAGAAGCTTAGCATGTGAAGTGTAATTTGTGTGCAAGTGGTAGAGTGAACATACAAAGTGTGAGAAGATGTGGATATGCCATTATCCTTTACAATATCTTCTACTTACACTAATTTTTGGTTGTTTCTTGTATGGAAATAAATCATATGTGGATAGTGGACCACTTACTTCCTTCCTATTACACTATGTGTGCCTAAAGGGAGATGGAAAAGACCAAGTGCTTTAAGAAAACTTTCATATGCAAACCCAAGATCATCTAAAAAATGCAAGGGAGAAGGGGATACTTACTTTCTTTATTAACACTTGATCCTAGTCCAAAAACTAATGAAATAAAATGTTTTGGTTAGTAAATAAGATGTGTGGATAATGGGCCACTTACTCCTTTACTAATTAAGATATGTGTTCTATGAAAAACAACAAAATAAATTGAAAAATATGTGTGGATTATGGCCACTTAATTTTACTCTTACTTAAGTTATGTGAGTGATGAAAATTGAAAGTAAAGACTATGTGATTACTCTACTAATGAGGATTAGTAAATAAACTAAGCAATCTAAACTAACTAGAAAAAATATGTAGAGGTGAGAAATTCACTAAAGGTTTCGAATCACCAAGGAAAGAAAAATTACAATGGTTATTTGTTCTCTCTGTAAACCACGTGGGTTTCCTATGCACAAGCACCAGATTACATGTCTGTATATGACAAAAGACACTCGATCAACAAAATAATTTGAGAAGTCAATTTTTTCGGTCGAAAATAGGTCTAAGAGGTCCTGCAAAAATTCCAAAGAGGTGATAGAGGCACAATAGAGTGACAAATGCAGAGAGAAGGTCCTACAAAAACAACTGTAAACTAGTGGAGTAACCATCTTGTATTAGTGTGTTTTTTCTATGGAGTACCAAATACACCTTCCTTGGAGTTGGTTGTCACTTGCAAATAAAATACAAGCAATTGGTTATTGTTAGTGAACAAATATGGGTAAAAAAAGCATTGCAACTAGTAAAAATGATGCATACATAAACATAAACTAAAAACTAAGAAATAAACAAATGAATAATGATTGATGAAGTAAACAAATCAACAAAGTAATGGAAAAGGGTTCCCTTTATTGACTGTTGAATGTGGAAGAGATACAATAGATGAATAAAAGACACCTGGAGAGGATTTTTTAGCGCCATTTCTCAAACAATTATTTGAGCAATGGTGCCAAAAAACCCTCAACAAGGAATTTCCTTTCCTCAATCTCCTTGCAATATTCCTCTCTCTCTCAAATACGTACGAAGACTCATCCAATGATGGAATCCTCTCTCAATGAAATGCTTGATTTCTAGGGAGAAATTTTGGCAACATAACAATGCTTTTCTTCTTCTTGTTATTATCTCTCCTAAAACTTTTATTTATAGAGTTTATTGGTCACTCCTCCTCCCTTTGGTTCATTAGTGTAGTCGTTCACCTTATAAATGAGATGAGAGCTACCAATTCCTTGCCTTTAAGGCTTCTTGGGGTTCAAGGATTGAATTTTTTAGCCCATCATATCAAGATTTCAAGTGTTTCTCAAGCAAGTTCGCAACCTGAGGTATTGGCTGGAGGTTTCCACGACTACCAAAGAAATAGTTGCACAACCACTAATTTTTGGTTACTTGAACCCTAGGAAAGATTTTGATTTTTGGTTTTCATGGTGTTTCCCACTGAAAATGCCACCCATGTATGTGTTGATCAATAACTTTGAGTGTCTCTTAATGTATACATATGAGTGTATGATTTCCATATGATAGCAATCATCTCATTCCTTTATCACACTAATGGTTCCTTAAGAAATAACTTGATAGGATCTCACACTTTTTCATCTCTCTTATTTCACAATGGGAGGCTACTTGGGTTGGTGAGAGCGATAGTTCATGAGTGAAACTAGCTCGAGACTAAAATCTTTGTACCCTAACCAATGGTTAGGGACATGCACCAAGAAGAAATAAGGAGTATATTTCTCGGATACCATTGATCTAGGTTGTACATGGAATTTAAAAATGAAAGGTAGGAAAGGAAATTAAACACACACTAAGAGAAATATATAGAAAGAATAGTAATATGTTGAACCCAACTTCTATTAATAAATGAAATAGTAGAACATTATAGAATACAAACTATATGGAATGGTGGTAGCTATCTCTGAATATAAATATGGTAGCTACAAGAATTTAGAAAGCTATTACAAGAGGCCCAACAAATGGATTTTTAGCATAAATAAAGAACACTAGGGTCCAAAACCATAACCGTAGAAAATGAAGCACCAAAATGTTTGTGGGATCTAACATGATTAGTTGGTACATAAACTTCCTGAGGGCCCAAATTTTTCATATAATATCTATTTAGGGTACACAATATCTCATTGGAAAGAACTATCTGAAGATTACAACTTTCCACTAGGGCCACAGAATGCAATGGCAACCATTCGTCCCCTGAATTGTCTAAAAATTTAATTTAGGGTCTCAAAATGGCCTTAGAAGTTTGGGACCCAAAAAACCATAGAAAAATAGCCAAGAAGATAAATAACTATTGAGTTAGTGGAAGAGGTGGGTGGCCATCAATATCCACCTGGATTAATATACTTTCTCATCAATTAGGTCACTAAACCATGAAAGCACTGGGGGAAGACGAAAAGAGCCTTCAATAACTCTCACACAATTTGATTAATGAACCGTCAACTACCCTATCTCCACTTTTTATGCCAATGAGTATTTTTGTCCACTAGGCCACTGAGCCACCAAAAAAAAAAATCCACTCACAATACACTCAATCCAATAATGGATGTCAACCAACGCCAATAATCTCCATTAGTAGACACACATTTCATAATATTTCAGTATTGGAGGTTTATGTTGGAGGTTATTCAATGAGTTATCATACATCCAATAACCTAACATCTCAATATATTGTCCTTTTGGACTTGACCTCCTTTTGACTAAGCTCTTGGTAATTCCCCTCCACTAGAGCATATGAGCTGGGGCTAGATCTTGTTGAAGTTGTAACTAGGTTCAGTATTCATAATGTAAATTTATCATTGATGTATTAATTATTTTATTCAAAGCATGTTCTTCATGCTTAGATTAAAAAAGAGTAAGAATTTTTTTTTATGAATCAAAAGAAAAATCATTTCAGTCATGTCTCATTTGGAGATTTTCAAGAAAAAGGAATTTGAATTTTATTTTGAATCATTATTACACAAGATGACCAAGTCGTCCCAGCCCTCCAAGTGACACCTGTTCAATCCTCCTGTACAACTAAATATAAGAGAGAATTCGACCTCTTAAAGCTCATTCATTCAACCACCAAGGAAGCACATCTAAAGCTAGCGAAGGAGAAGAAGACGGGTAAAAGTAGAGAGAATACAAGTCAAAATTAGAAATTATATTCCCTCGTTGACTGAAATTTGAATTCTACCAGCTTGCACTTGTGAAATACATTTTTTTGTGAAAAGAGGAAGAAATTTCTGAGGTGACGACGGGTCGAATTTCAACCTCTTGTTGCAGGTCCAAATTTTAGAAACATTGACTTTGACTTTGTAGGTGACTTAGAGGAGGGTTGGACTTGGTACCTTGGTGGGAGTTTGGTCTTAGATATATCTCATTTTGATCTAATTCTATAAGAGAAGGATTGTTGGGGTTTCCCCTTGTGGGTTTTTCCCTAGAAACTAGCCTAATTTTGGTGTCTCTTGTCTCATTGTGATCTCTATATTTTTCCTGAAAGATTGAACATTTGTATAATTTCTTGATGAAGTCAACATATGAAGTAATAAAAAGACATCTAATATTCACAAGTAATTATCAATAAGAGAAATTAGGTGTCAGACTTCATTACACTTGGTTTCTGAATAGATCTAAAGCCTCCCATGTTGAAATTTCTAAAACTTCCGCTAACAACATCAAAAATTCAAAGAGTCATCCATAAAATTTTGAAACTTCCACTAATATCCAAAGCCAGTTTCAAAGGGCTTAGATTGACTCTAATAGGGCATAAACCTTACCAAAATACTTCTAAAGGATAATAAATATTCTCTAGCCTATGAAGGCATCCCATAACACTGCCTTCAATCTATCATCACCACGAAAGAAAGACATAAGATGGAAAATGGCCATATCTTCTCAGCCTTTCCCAACTGAGATGAAATAATCTCATTCCTTCAAAATATAAACAGAGTAACAATTGTTTCCTCTCATGGTCAGCCTAGTAAAATCCATTTACATTACAAAGTACATGAAGAGCCTAAGAGGTCAAGTCACCTCATCCATTCATCTCACTAAACTACACATCTCACATTCACCACAATACCTTGTTTAAAAAATAAGCTCTATATATAACATTCATTCATGAAGGAAGTCATATCTAGAACCCAAGAAAAGATATATAATACATTTAGCTCGTCATTTATACATATTTAGTAAATCAACATAACAACGCACATGAAACTATGAATTATTTTTATTTCATTAACATAGAGATATATAAAATTATCTGATTCACTTATACATTGTTGGAAACTAAAGAAGTGAGATCCACTCTCCACCCAACTGTAGGCATAGCTACATTACATACTTCTTGCAGTGGAACACCCCCAAGCCATATCTAATGCCTTAAAAGGAATCTTCTATCAAGGTTCTATAAATTTCAAATTAGAGCAGAGGACATGAAATCCACTCTCCTTCACATACATGTACCAATATTCTACCTTTCAAGCCCCGAGATAGGGCCTATTAGCACTCACAGTATGACCACCATTGGCCTAAACAACACAAATGGATTCCTTCACTGGTCCAATCATGCTTAAGTACTTAGCAGAAAAGGGAGATAAGTATTGTGTTTGTTTTATGTACTTATTCTAAATTTCTCAAGCAATAAAATCCTTCTTTGAAGACCGGTTTTCCCCAAGAGGTTGTGGAGTTTTTCTGGGGTCAAATTGACCAAAAACTAGTGTTTCAAATGTTTTGAATGCTTCCATAATTTTTGCATTAATTGTCAATTGATAGGAAAGTAAAAAATAAGTAGAAGAACTTTTTAATGTTTGCAATAAATGCATTCTGAAATTTATAAGCATGACAAAACATGTGGGTTGGGCCTAAACAAACACATGCAAACTTGTAAACTGGGATAAGGGTGCAGATAATTTATTTTCTACAAAACACTAGTATGTGGGTTGAGCATCCTTGTAAATGAACATCCTTTTGTCAATTTCCTTGGGCAGAAAATAACAAGGAACAAATTGATGAGAGTCCTAAATGTAAAGGAATGTGAATTAATCATGGCCTAAATGTGGACAACCCTACATTTTGCAGTGATATTGCTACACAAAAATTTGGTGATACTGAAGAGATTACTAATTTTGAGGTGTGTGAGGGTGATGTTGATAATAGTTGCAATTTGTATCATCGATGGGAGCACCACAATTCTGAAAGAGGATTTCTTTTATAGTGAAATTGTGTTTGTTGCCTCTAAGAACAACGCATACAACTCGATGTTGGATAGAATGTGACAGCCCCAATTATTTAAAATGTAACCAATAGAATAACCAGTATGACAAGATTCCTTGGCCAAATTATGGTAGCCTAGATCATAATGAAGAGGATGAACATCCATTTCAAGTGTTATAAAACATTTTGTAGGTTGTTGATTTTGCACACATTAAAAGCCAAGACCTTGAGATTATAGGAAAGGCTGAGATAAGGTAGCTTATAACGTGGGGTAAGAATGTTGATAACGATGTTGATGAAGTAAAACTGGAACAGATTTCTAAGGTTGAAAGGGAAAATTCCAATCATAATGGTGGGCCACAAATTAAGAAAATCCATCAAAATTGTAATGAGAACGGAAATGGGGTACAAAATGAGCTCGAAACCACCAAGAAATGTGCCACACACCTGAAGCTTTGCAAAGGATCCAATGACAACAACCTTGTTGTTGTAGTGTTTTCTTCTCAAAGATGTATGAAAAGAACCCACTTAAGATTATGGATGATAGACAATCTCAAAAATATAAATGGTTGTTAAACATTGTAGATTTGCATTAATTCATAGAAACAAAACATGCCAAAGTCCGGATCTATGCTACAATCATAGTTAAACAAAAAAAAGAAAGAGTAATAACTCCAATCGTCCAAGAGAAACCAAATATACAAAGAATATTTTTATTATAACACTTGTGAAGGGAACAAATAAATGTTACTAGTCCCCCTCTATGGGATGAGTTCTCGGCTGATTCGAATTGGATCCTTAAACTCTCTTAAAATTACCAAACTCTGTAAAGAAACTCATGCCGAAGTTCAAAGTCTTGTGGATATCGAGCTTATCATAAATAACCTCTGAACAATGGAAATTTGTGGTTGGCATGGAGCAACGGGGACCCTCGGTCAAGGCGCGCAGACCTTTGGCCCATGGTAACCGCGTGCTAGCACAAACTGGCAAAACAGGAAGTCATATCCAAAAATAGAGGTAGTTTCTGAGATACGATTAGCGCTAATCGCATATCACAGGGCATCCCTCTTAGTGAAGGAAAGCCCCAAATGTTCGGTCATGAGGAAAAGGCATAAAACCGTATGTGAATCGTCGATTCCATCAGAAGGCGGGTCCCACACCAAAACTGGTAGGACATCACGAGCACTTCAGGCAGTAAGCGGGTTCGACCGAGTCCCGCATGATTCCATACACTGGGTGACACATGTCCAACGGATGAGAGAGAAAACCACTCACATCGCGCAAGTAAAGGTCACGCAACTTACCTGCGCGATATGGATGGAGACCGTAGCATCTGGAGGCTCCAGATCAATGACGGAGATGCGACCGATGGATGACCAGATTTGACAAAGTCATAAAGCATATTGTGCGGGACTTTGAAGTCCGACGTGGATGATGAGCTAGCAAAGATTCGTGTTTCGCGAGCATTCTTGGAGTAAATGGAAATAATGGTCATTTCAAACGATCGAGTGTTTCCGGTGAACCTGACACTTATCTGCTACGGAATAGGTGGCCACTTCCCTGTGAGGTGTGATGCAGTGACTGTAACAGCCAAAAGAAAGGATTTGAACAAATAGAGGCACGGAACGAGAGAGCTAAAGGCAGAAACAAATAGTCAGGAAGCAGATGGCTTAAAGCCACAGACTGACAGAGATAGAGGGAGGAGAAGAAGAGAGGAGAGTGAACAGTGAGAAAAAGATGAACACACAGAGAGTCTTTGGAGACACTCGGAGGTTGAGTGAAAAGCTAGAGAGCTCAATTGACAGCAGGAGCCGAGAGTAAGAGCTTAGAGAGCCTATTGGGTCCCTATAATACTAGTGATTACCCCATTACTATTGTAGTTATACCCCTTATTAACATTGTTTTGCCCCTATTGTCCCCATATTGTTATTACTATGCCCCATAGAATCCCTCTATTGTTATTTTTGTGGCTTTATATTACTATTGTTAGGTCGGCTGGGTTATATTGTGACTCCTTAGACTCCTATATATAGAAAGGAGGTTTTGTCATTTGAATAATCAAAGAATTGTTCATTTATGTAATGTAAAGGAGGTTGCCCCCTCGAAGAGGCTGAATTTTAAGGCATTGATCTATCTTTTCTATCTTTTTCTTGAGCTGGTTTCATAACACCACACGTGCTGACTGCATCTTCTGAACTGTTGTTTGAATTGGATGAGGCTTGTTTGAACTCAACGAGGGTGGTTTGAACTGAACGAGGGTGGCCAGTTAGCTGGCCACCGATTTCATTTAATCATGATCATCTCAATGGTTTATGCAGTTCTTGAATAATATTCATGCAACAGAGGAATGGGTTTAGCCACTTACCTGTTAGTCGCTACCATGCTCTGCATGCTCAGACTTTGGCACTTTGTTTTTTTGTTGCTGCTGGTGCTGGTGCTCATGGCCTCCAAATTGGTGGCTTATGCTGGTGATTTTTGATCAGGCACCACCCCTTACATGTTGCATACATCTTGGCTGCACTGACCCTGCCTCTGGAGCTTTTTTTTTTAAAGGGATCAACTGTTACAGGAATCCTACAGGATTTCCTGTAGCTGTTTCTCCCTCTAAAATTTCTGTCTAATGCTTGAGCAAGGACTAAAGAGACAGCTGTAGAAGGTTCTGAAGGAAAGGAGTAATAGCTAGAATAGATCAGGTAAGAAATAAGTGAAGAATGTTTCTGTTTTATTCATCATCATTATTTTTGTTTAAAAACGAAAGAAATAGAATTTCTATGTTTTCTGTGCAGGGAAGGAAAAGTGAGGGGAAATGTGGGTTTGTAGGGATGAAATGGAGAATTAGGAGGATGAATGGTGGCAGGGATGTCCATAGGCCTTATGGACAAATTTCTAGCCCTCGGATTCTTCTCTGAACTTGATTTTGAGCTCTCTATAGTTTCTACAGGAGCTCTTGTAGAATGCACAGAGTTTCCTATAGGATGCAAAATTTTCAGAACAAGCGAGACCAAGGTCTGGGAAAAGACAATGGCGATGGAGGAATGAGTTATCAAGTGTGTATGTAACCTGGCCATGTCCTTTTTTCCTTGTGTGGCCCTCCTGCAATTTGCAATGCATTCAAAAGAAGTTAGTTTTTTCTGTTTTTTTCTTTTCATCCCTTTTTTTTTTGAGACAACTAGGGTGCCTCCGAGAGGTTTTCACCCTCACTACCTGCCCTAAGCGCCTCCAGGAGGTTTTCTCCCAGGGATCTTTTATTCTTTTCTATTTTTTTTGTTTAGGGTGTGGGTGGAGTGGAGGCAAAGACCTGCTCCACTACCAACACTCTTTTACTCAGATTCTCAACAAATTCCTGCTTGGAAAGGGGCTTCCTGTAGATCTTCAACCTATGCCCATTGATGAGCATGGAGATGGCTTCTTCATCGATGGTTTGGATCAGGACTGAACCATTGTCATTGCATTTTTCTACTGTGTATGGTCCTAGCCATCTTGTCCTCAGTTTGCCCTTGAAATCTTTATATCTTGAATCATACATCAACACCCAATCTCCTTCTTGGAATTGTTTTTCTTTGAGGTGTCTGTGATGCCATATTTTTCTTTGAATTTGGACTACCTCTGAGTGGAGAAGGGCCTGCAATCTCTGCTCATCCAATCCATTTAGTTGAAGTAACCTTTCCTTTTGTGCATGGCTGAGATCTAGGTCCAGCTAAGCTGCCATCCTTAATGTGTTATATTCAAATTCTATTGACAACAAAGCCTTCTTCTCATAGACTAGCTCATAGGGTGTGAACCCTGTGGTGGTTTTCCATGTGGTGTTATAGGCCCAGGTGGCCTCAACCAATCGATCTACCCAATTTTTTCTGCTGCTGCTCACTGCCTTAGTCAAAATCCCTTCCAAAGCTCTGTTAGTGACTTCCACTTGTCCATTTGCCTGCAGATGATAAGGGGTGGAGGTTTTGTGCTTAATCTTGTGATGTGTGAGCAGGTCTTCAATCAGATTGGAGGTAAACTGACTCCCTTGATCTGTGACTAATTCTCTTGGATAACCAAACTTGTAAAAGATATTTTCCCTCAAAAACTTAGCTACTTTTTCTTCTATTGCTGCCTTGATCGCCTTTGTTTCTGCCCATTTTGTCAGATAATTAGTACACACAATGATGTAAGATTTCTGTTTTGAAGGAGGGTTGATGGGACCCACAAAGTCCATGCTCCACTTCTAAAATGGTTTGAAAGTCACTTGAGGTTGCAAGGGCATCTCATCCCTTGGAGTAGGTTTCCCCATCCTTTGACATCGGTCACATTGGCTGATATATCTTCTGACATCTTGATGAAGAGTGGGCCAATAGTAACCTGCTTGTAGAATTTTGAAGGCAGTCCTCTTTGCTGCAAAATTCCCCCCACAGGGCCCATCATGACAGGTTAGGAGAATGTCAAAAACTTCCTCCTCCCTGACACATCGCCTCAAAATCTGATCTGGGCCTAGTTTGAAGAGATTGCTCCCAATCCAGGTGAATGTGACACTTTTCCTCACAATCTTTCTCTTCTCTTTTGAGGACAGGTGTGGCAGAAACTGTGCTGAAACCAAGTAAATTGCTATATCAGCAAACCATGGAGAGAGTACTGAAATAGAAAATAGGTGTTCATTTGGCATTTGATCATCCATCAATCCTTCTTCACCTTCAGGCAGATGTAATCTAGACAAAAAATTAGCAACAACAATGGTCAAATCAAACTGCTGCAATAAAAGTAACAATCTAATAATACGAGCATTTACATCTGGTTTATTCATCAAATACCTAATTGCATCATGATCGGTGTGTACGAATGTTTGATAGCCGGTGATGTAGTGTCTAAACTTATTTAGAGAATGGACTACAACTAGGAGCTCCTTTTCGGTTACAATGTAGTTTAATTCTGCCTTGGACAAGTTCTTACTCACAAAATATATGGCATAAGGCAGCTTCTCATCAACTTACCCTAACGATGCTGCTATTGCTTTGTTCAAGGCATCTGTGTGAATGTGGAAAGGTAGGGCCCAGTTTGGACCTCTGAAAATTGGGGCAGTTACCAGTTTATCTTTCAAGGTATCTAGAGCTTCTTGACAGTTGTCAGTCCATATGAACTCAGCATCTTTTCCCAAAAGACCAAACAATGGAGAGGCTAGCTTACTAAATCCTTAATGAATCTTCTATAATACCCTGCTAAGCCTAGGAAACTATGAACATCTCTTACCTTTTGAGGAGGTGGGACCGTTTGGATGATTGCAATTTTATTGGGATCCACCTGTAATCCTGGCTGAGAAATTGTATGACTTAGCACTGTCCCTTCAGTCATCAGGAATTCACATTTTTCAGGATTGAGGGATAGGTTCATTTTGATGCACAGGGATAGGTTCATTTTGATGCACTTGGCTAAAAATTTTCCCAAGTTAGTCAAAGCTTCATGGAAGTTAGAACCATAAGGGGTAAAGTCATCCATATAGATTTCCACTGAATCATGAACCAGTTCATCAAATATGCTCAGTACTGCTCTCTGGAAAGTGGCGAGAGCATTGCACAACCCAAAAGGAAGGACCTGTATGCAAAAGTACCCCAAGGATAAGTGAAAGTGGTCTTATCTTAGTCTTCCAGGCTGATTTGGATTTGGTTGTACCTGCTAAACCCATCTAGGAAGGAGAATAACTTCTTTCCTGCCAGGTCATCTAACACTTGATCTATGAAAGGCAAAGGGAAATGGTCCTTCTTGGTGGCCTTGTTTAGCTCCCAATAGTCCACACAGATTCTCCACTTCCCATTTTTCTTTGGCACTAACACCAAAGAAGAGACCCATTTGTTGTCAGAGATGGGGTAGGTGAATCCTACATCCAACAAATTTTGCAGTTCTTCTTTGACATTGTCCTTAAGGGCTAGATTCATCCTCCTTTGAGGCTTCCTGACTGGCTTACAGTCTTCTTTAATGTAAATTTGATGAGTACAGAATGAAGGGTGGACTCCCTTCATCTCCTTATAGCTCCAAGCAAAAGTATCCAAGTGGTTTTCCAATAAGTTACACAGTTCTTTCTCCTGAGAGGTGGACAGGGATGAGTTGATCTTCAAGGTTCTTTCTGGGTAGAATTCCACATTCTTCACTTGGAGAGAGGTCAGATCAGCCACACAAAGATCAACTATAGGATTGGCCTAGGTTTCTTCCACCAAATCTTCTAATGGCAACACACTTGGGGGTGGATTCTGAATCAAGTTTTCAATAAGGTCATCCTTGGTTTGTGGCCCCCCATGGTAGCCTCTACTGTACACAATGGTGTGTAATAGACTTCATCCTCATCTTCCTCCTCCAACCAGAGAGGTAAATCATGTTCTAACAGAGGTTGGGCAAGAGGATATAGGACTAGCTACTTGGACATATGCCCATTCTTGATTTTCATGTTCCCAACTCGACAACTGATGTAGGCATATGCAGTAGCCAACCAAGGTCTTTCCAGGATGAGAGGATACCCAGTGAGCTTTGCCTTTGGCTGGAGAACCAAGAAATCAACAGGGTACTCCCAGGAGTCAATAGAGACCATTACATATTCCACAATCCCCTCAAGGGTCATGGTGGAGCGGTCTGCTAACTGCAGGACCGTTGTAGTCTTTCTCAGGGAACCCTGAAGGTTGAGTTTGAGCATAGTGTCCCTGGTCATCACATTAATGGCAGCCCCTAGATCAATTAAGGTATGGGGGATTATGGTGCGATTGATGTGGACAGATTACCTACCCCAACATCAGGTCAGGCAATTATCCTATGACATTAATAGTTGGAGTATCTCTCTCGTGCCTGCCTGGGTGCCTAAAACACTTCTCCTTGATCATGTTGTTGTATATGGGCACGTATTTTATGGCTTGGAGAAGTGTTATCTTTACACATAACTGTTTTAATTCTCCCAGAAGTTCAATTTCTTCTGGGGTCAGTTGTGTGGTTCGAGTTAGTCTCTCAAGAAAGGGTGGAATGACTTTTGGTTCACTTTCTTGTTTTTCTTCCTCATCCTTCTTAGGAGGGGGTTGGCTATCTGGGAGAACCTTCCGAGTTCGTAGGTTAATCTCCTGAATCTCCACAACATAGGTCGGACATGATGTTTCTCCACTATATAACTACTGGGCTTGTCTGTTATTGGGGTTCGGGTTCGGTTGAGTAGGTATTTGGTGTTGTCTTGGTGGAGCAGGAGGTAATGGTTGTGGTTGAGCAGGTGTTGAGGGATTTTATCCCCTAGGGCTTTTGGGTGGAACCCTAGCAGGCTGAAAGTTGTCTAAACAAAGAAACATGCATACACATAGCCATTATGCTAGTAAAAGCTAATTCTAAAGTAAGAAGGGCGTACCTCAGGTCCTACGTTCGAGTAGTTCCTCAAGAGTCCAAACCCTTCTTCACGTCCCTTTCACTCCTTTGCCCTGCAAAACCAACAATTCCAAAGAATGTAAGAGTATATGGACAAAGATTTATACAAAAATCATCTTTATGTTATACAAGAAGGAAGTTAGTTATGAACTTTTAAACATCCATTCATACATGAAATTCAAACATGAACATCATAAACATAAAGAAGAAGCATATCAGGAATCAAGACGTGTTTCTTTATTAAAGACAAATAGAACGTACAAAAAGAGTAATATCACTTGAGCAACCTTTGCAGGCTCCAAGCTCAGCCTCCTTCTGGATCCGTCCCGCCTCAAGCCTCTAGCATATCTCCTTCCAAGACTCACTCCATGATGCCATAACTAAGGGACGAACATCAAATCACAAGGAAACAAGGGTTTCGTGTACAAATGGGGGAAGTGCAGAAGGAACAAGGGTCTTCAGACCTGATCAGGGGGAAAATCTCATTATAGTAACCTTTCTCTCTCTTCTCTCCTCCCTTAGGCCTTCCCTTTGATGTCTTTTTATACCAATTCCAAAGAAGTTTTTTAGTTAGGAATTGGTTGGGAACAGTTGAGGCCATGGGCAGTAACAGGTGATCAGCGGGTAAAACCCATGATCTCCGCCCGAAAATAAGGAGTTTTATATTTGTTTAAGTGTTTTAATACATATACACGGGTTGGGTATATATGAACCCGCGTATACACGCATTTAACTCAGGGCAATGTCACGTACAGGGAATAAAACACTGTTTTTTAGATTTTGGACCAGGTCTGGAAGGAGGTGTTGCCCTAGGCCATGAGTGCAGCATCACAAACCATAATGGTGAGATTTGGAGCTATAACAGATGCCCCCTAATATATGAGGTCAGAAGGGGTACATGATGGCCGAAATATATTAAGCAAGTACGTGGAAAGGAAACCTGCCAAAAGCTGAGGAGTACTTCACCGGAAGTCAGCCTGCCAAGCCACAAAAGAAGATCAGAAAGACACACCGTCTGAGGCGGGCATACCCATGCTGAGAGAAAGCAAAGAAAAGCATGTCCGCATATCAAGTACAAGCGGATCCACTAAGTATACAAGTATAAATGACTGGAAAATACATAATGGATCATCTGATCATAATCGAACAAGTACATGTCTGGATATCACATACAAACTGTCAATAATACTGGAAGATACAATGGATCACTGATATCAAAGACTGATCCCAATAGGTACCAACTGAACATGATGGATAAGGCTGGCACTGCACCGCAAACTCAGGTGTCAGCATATAGAATGTCACCGTGACTGACTGCAACATATAAGGTGGAATGGTATCGACTATCAGTAATAGGAGCAACTGTCAAGTGAACCAACTGAATGCTGATACAACCTGAGGTCTTCACCGACCGCCGTGGTACATTTCTACACCATGGGAATAAATGATCTGAAGTCTACCATGTGAGAAATCGTTTGATTACCGGTCATTGATGTATACCGTTAACAAACGCGTGACTACTCACCGATAATGATAATGAGCGTCAAGGTACCCAGTACAAACTAACAAGTGCGAATAAATGCGCTGAAGTCGAACACCTGTAAGAATCTATCGATCAGGAGACAATGATGGTTTCCCACTGTCGATAGCGAAGGATCTGCCACTAATGACTGCAAACCCCAAGGTACTGCCAAATGGACTCTAGATCTTTGCCCAGAGCAATGAGTCAAATTCGATAGGGAAAGATCCGATAGAAGGAAGGCATTAAGGCATCCTTCATCAATCTAGCGCGAGTGTAACCTGTAGGCCAATAATGTGGAAGGAATCGGACGAAAAAAAGATGTAGTAACCAAACTGAAGTACGTTTCCGGCGTACACAAGATGTAGCTAGCGCACGGCAGAAACCCTCTGAACCAACCAATAATGAAAGCTGACACAGAGGCGAGGTAT
>APFE030143355.1:29205-58765 GCA_000404065.3 Pinus taeda | reverse complement strand
TGACTAGCCCAATGCTTTCCATTCCAATGGGAGGTGCTGATGTTGTACTAGGAGTCCAATGGCTACAATCCTTGGGTACAATAGCTATTAATTTTCAAGAACTTTTCATCAAATTTTATACGGAAGGAAAGGAAGTTGAATTAAGGGGTATTGTAGGGAAACCAGGAAAGATAATCAGCTCTAATGGTAAGACAAAGCTTCTAAAAAAGGAACAAAGAGGTGTAATTGCACAATTATGTTCGCTAGATGTTTCCACATCGGAATCATCTATTTCTCCAGATCTCCAAAAAGTCCTGGATAATCATTCCAAGGTATTTGAGACTCCTAAAGATCTCCCACCTATGCGTGATCATGATCATGCTATTCATCTAATTCCAGGAAGTGTTCCTCCAAACATCAGGCCGTACAGATATCCCTATGTCCAAAAGAGTGAAATTGAACGTATGGTTGCAGAATGCTAGAGGCTGGTATAATTCAACCTAGTCAAAGTTCTTTCTCTGCTCCAGTAGTATTGGTGCACAAGAAGGATGGATCATGGCGCATGTGTCCGGATTATAGGGAGCTCAACAAGCTCACTATTAAAGATAAGTTTCCCATTCCGATCATTGATGAATTACTAGATGAATTGCATGGATCAATTTACTTCACCAAGTTGGATCTTCGTTCAGGATATCATCAAATCAGAATGAAGACTGAAGACATTCCAAAAACAACATTTAGAACTCATGAGGGTCATTATGAATTTTTGGTCATGCCTTTTGGCCTTACCAATGCACCTTCAACATTTCAAAGGTTGATGAATTCAATTTTCAAACCATTCCTTAGAAAATTTGTGTTAGTATTTTTTGATGATATACTAATCTACAGCAAGTCTTGGAAGGATCATGTTGAACATGTTGATAGGGTGCTACAACTATTGTAGGAGAAATAATTATATGCTAAAAGATCCAAATGTTTCTTTGGAGTCCAAGAGGTGGAATATCTGGGTCATATTGTATCTCATGAAGGAGTTAAGGTAGACCCTAGCAAAATTAAAGCCATTAAGGAATGGAAAATCCCCACATCCATAAAGCATCTGCGAGGACTTCTCGGGTTGACAGGGTATTATCGCAAGTTTGTTAAGAATTATGGAAGAATAGCAGCACCTCTAACAACATTATTGAAGAAAGATGCATTTCCATGGACTCCGGAAGCAACAAAGGCCTTTGAACATCTTAAAGAGGCAATGTGCCAAGCACCGGTCTTAGCTACACCGGACTTCACAAAAACCTTTATTGTGGAATGTGATGCTTCAGGAAATGGAATTGGTGTTGTTCTAATGCAAGATGAAAGACCCATTTCCTTTGAAAGTCGTCCAATCAAGGGAAAGTTTTTACACAAAGATATTTATGAGAAGGAAATGTTGGCAATACTCCATGCACTTAAGAAATGGCGACCCTACCTAAATGGAAGACACTTCAAGGTAAAAACAGATCATGATAGCCTTAAATACTTTTTAGAACAAAGATTAGCCTATGAAGAGCAACAAAAGTGGGTCACAAAGATGTTGGGTTATGACTTTGAAATAATCTACAAAAAAGGGAAGCAAAATGTGGTGGCAGATGCACTCTCAAGAAAGATGAGGATGTCGAAGCATTGTTGTGTGCCATTTCTATTATCCAACCAGATTGGATAAACAAAGCAAGGGAGGAATGGAAGAATGACGAAGAACTATGGGCACTTATTCGAAAGTTACAACAAGATTCCAGTACATCGGATACATTTAGCTGAAAAAATGATTCGTTATGGTACAAAGATCGCTTATACCTCTGTAATAATTCCCAACTAAAACAAAAGATTCTTATGGAATTGCACACTTCTCCCTTAGGAGGGCACTCAGGATTTTTAAAAACTTACCACAGGGTTAAGAAAGAATTTTTTTGGGATGGCCTTAAATCATATATTCAGAATTTTGTGGCGGAATGTTTGGTTTGCCAACATAATAAAGTTGAAACAATTAAGACACCAGGTCTATTACAACCTTTATCCATTCCAAGCCAACGTTGGGAGGAGGTTTCAATGGATTTTATCACAGGTTTACCCAAGTCTGAGGGAAGAGTGTCATCATGGTGGTAGTTGACAGACTTACCAAGTATGCACACTTTTGTGCATTATCACATCCATTTAAAGCCAGTACAGTGTATACTACATTTATGGAAACAATTCAAAAGCTACATGGAAACCCAAAGATTATTGTAAGTGATAGAGACCCCATTTTCACTATAAATTTTTGGACAGAATTATTTTCTTGTCTCGATACTCAGTTCGCTCATAGTTCATCTTATCATCCTCAATCTGATGGGAAAA
The DNA here is from genome assembly GCA_000404065.3 of Pinus taeda. NCBI lineage: Eukaryota > Viridiplantae > Streptophyta > Pinopsida > Pinales > Pinaceae > Pinus > Pinus taeda. The sequence goes on along the minus strand of APFE030143355.1, from coordinate 56,419 downwards.
ATGAGATAGTAAACAAATGTTTGGAAGGATATCTTCATTGCTTTGTATGTGATAAACAGACACAATGGGTCAAATGGTTGCCTCTGGCTGAATGGTGGTATAACACTTCCTTCCATACAACAACAAAAATGACCCCATTTAGGGCACTTTATGGATATCAACCACCATCCATCCATCATATTTAAGAGAAAATTCTAAGGTTCAAGCAGTGGAACATCACATCGAACATCAACAACAAGTCCTCCAACTCTTAAAGGATAACCTCGTGTTGGCACAGAATAGAATGGAACAACAGACATATCAACATCACAGCGAAAGAAGTTTTGATGTAGGTGATTGGGTATTCCTACGGCTACAACCACATAAGAAAATGTCCCTCAAGCAAGCTAAGAAGGATAATAAATTATCACGAAAGTATTATGGTCCATACAAGGTGTTGCAAAAGATTGGTACTATGGCATACAAATTGGAGCTTCCTGCAGCTTCTTGATTGCACCCAGTTTTCCATGTTTCATGTTTAAAGAAGGTTATAGGGGATAAGCTCCCAGTTCAAACAATATTGCCAAAACTTGATGAGGAAGGAAAAATTATATTGGATCCGGAAGCAGTCACAGAAACAAGAACTCGACAACTACGAAATCGATCAATTTCAAAGTATCTTATCAAGTGGAAGAACTTATCCGCAGAAGATTCCACATGGGAGGATGAGAATTTTGTATAGAAGTATCCAGAACTACTCAAGCGTTGAGGACAACACTTTTTGAAGGAGAGGGGCATGTTGTGGTCCCTATAATACTAGGTGATTACCCTTACTATTGTATTTGTATTCCTTATTAATATTGTTGTGCCCGTGTTGTCCCCATATTGTTATTATTGTGCCCCATAGAATCCCTCTATTGTTATTTTTGTGGCTTTATATTATTATTGTAGGTCGGTTGGGTTATATTGTGACTCCTTAGACTCCTGTATATAGAAAGGAGGTTTGATCATTTGAATCATCCAAGAATTGTTCATTTATGTATTGTAAAGGAGGTTTCCCCCTCGAAGAGGCTGAATTCTAAGGCATTGATCTATCTTTTCTATCTTTTCTTGAGCTGGTTTCATAACAGAGCCAGAGCAGAGAGCCACAAGCCACAGCAAGACCCAAGAGCTAGAGCGAGCGCCAGAAGCGAGATCTAAGAGCCAGAACCAGAGCCAGAGCCAGAAAGCCAAAGAGCTCCAAGAGCCAAGGGACAAGATGGTGTTTTGAGCCCAATGTTCCTGTGTAAAACATTGGAGTTGAGTGTGGAACTTGTAAAAGAAATGTTGCCATAATCCCAGGGAGCCTAGTCGAATTGACTAGAGCTCAAGGAGACGTAGCCTAAGCGTTTAAGGTGAACTCTATATTAAATTGTTGTCTTATGTGTTTGCTTATTGTTGCATTTGTCTATTATCATATGTATTTACATATCAGCATGAACAACCGAATTTTAAAAGCACATAAACAGTTAAAAACACATGCCAGCATACACCTTATTTTCAAGCATTTCTTAATTCTGCATTGGTTAATCATTAAGACTTGGGAAAATTTAAATCTTTGGAAGTGGGAGAGGTTCTTGTAAGTTAAACAAGAATCCTAAGAGCCCCATTTTCAAATTAGGTGGTATCAAAGCTTAAGATTGGTTAACCTACCTTCAAAGAAAGTTGTATCAGAGTGCTTGATTGACACGACAAAGATTACTTGTTTGAAAGGTTTTTGGACAGTTAAGGATTGATTGCCTCATTGATTGTAGGCCTGGTTGTAGACTGACTATTGTTTGAGTTTGCAGAGGTGAAGGGAAAGTTATTGATAGCTCAGTCCAGGAAGGATAAGAAGGAAGAAGGGTTGAAGGCATTCTTCTATCCCAAAGGACCTCAGGGCAATCCTTGAAGCACAAAAGGTTGTTGTAAGAGGTTACTGAATAAGCCATTTAATAATCTTGTTTGAAGTTCTTTTGTTCATTTGCATAATGACGACTTCTACAAGTGAATCCCTGAATTCTTCTTTCTTCACAAGTTCCTTTGATGGAGACATGAAGTAAGACTTGTTCATCATGATGAACAAGGTAAGAGAAATGTATGAGGATGGAAGGAAGAGCAGCATACTTAGGGAGCAGTTGAATTCCGTGGAGGGAGAGAAGTAGATGCTTTCTAGCAAATTGCAGGAAATGGAGAGGCAACTTCATATTGCAAATATGAACCTGAAAAGGATGCATGACTTGGAGTCACAACTATTTGTTGCCAAAGAATCCTTGGTCAAGTATCAGCTTGAATAAGAGGTAAACCACTCCAGTTTGTCTTCAAATTCTTCTAAGAATGCTTATATTGGTTCTTTTGAAAAACATACTAGAGGCATAGGTTCCAAGCTAATGTCCAAGATGGGCTATGAAGGAAAAGTATTGGGAAAATATGCACAAGGTATTGTTGAGCCAATAATAGTTGAGGAAAGGCCTAAGTATTTGGGTCTCGGCTATGGACAGTCTTATGGAGAGAGTTCCAAAGCTTCCCTGAAGGCCATTGAAATAGTTCCAAAAAGGAGTTTCATTGTAGGTCCTTTACCTCAAAAGTGTGAGGATTGTATTCAGGAGGAATGTATAGCTCGAAACATCATCCGCAGGATGTAGGTGTTCAGAAGCACACACTTGAACTAGAGAGTTGTGGAAACTCTGACAGCCTTGAAGAAAGTGATGGTTTTCCAAAGGGATCCACTTCTTCATTTGCTTCACCTCCTCCTGAAGGCAATAAAGGTGAAAAAGGCAAGTATAAATCTGGTTCTAAACACATTCCTTTTTATTTTGTAAAGCCTGGAAAAAGAATTGTTTGTTCCTTTTGTGGTTTGGATAACCATTATGTTTCTAGATATTGGAAGAGGATGGCCACATATAGGAAACGTTTGAAGGAAAAGAAGCAAGTAGCCAAAGGTTCATAGGACAAGGCAAATCATGTTGTCAAAAGGATGCACATGTGTTGCACTCACTGCCATAAGCAAGGGCACCTTGCTGAAAGGTGTTGGACTTTGAATCTAGCACTGCTTCCACCAAAGCTGAAGGAGAAGGTGGAAAAAGAAAATGGCAGGGATGGAAATAAAGGTTCCATGATTGATGTGTTTCAGGATGATTCACATATTGATGCTGATGTAAAAACCAAGGAGGGACCTTTGAAATGGATTGGTAAGAAATGGTTAGAATTCTTATCCAATCAAGACTACATGTCCTTTGATGCATCTGTTTGCATTTCTTTGTGGAATAAATGCAAGTTGCAAGATCTTACCAAAATGATAAATGGAAAGAAGTTGAGTAGGAAACTCACTTTATTGCTGCAACAATATGTTCATTTCGGCTTCGAAAGTACAGTGTACTTAAGCGAAAGTTGATAGATGGAATGCATGCATGAGCATGAGATGCATGTAATGTTGGATTGGGAGAAGTTAACTTGGTCTCCAAAATGGAGATAATGATGAAGTGTTTCATCTTTTTGAAAAGAGTCCTAAAGGTCTTTTTCTACATGCTTGACTTGAAGGGTCATTTGTTTTAAAGGTATGTTTTATTGGTTTGTTATCTAGTCAATCATTGGTATGCAAATATAAGGTAAGGAATGGTTCACAAGATGCAAAATATGTTTCTTTGTTGAAGCAGGAGTTAGTCCATCCAGTTGTTGTCTGTATACCTGTTGTTGTTAACAGTTGTTGTTGGCAGCTTTTCAAACATATACAAATGAAAGTTTTGTGGATCATATGTACTTCACATTCGTTTGAGCCACCTTGGATCAAGGATCAAGGTAAAGAAGTTCAAACTACCTTCTGTAAACTTCACAGCAGAAGTTCTGCATGAAGTTAAGGAGGAAAACGGTTCTTCCCAAGACGACCAACCCATCCAAAGAGAGAAGTGGTTAGAGATTGTGGTTCAGGGGCACTATGCAAAGGCAAGTGTAGGGAGGCTGAAAGAAGAGGGTGTTGTTACTCTCATTTACTGATTAGATCAAAATGTCAGTTTTTTGGTGGACCAAAAGTTCTTTTAGTGGGAAGGCGTGATCTGAATTGGATCCTTAAAATCTCTTAAAGTTACCCAAACTCTGTAAAGAAACTCATGCCGAAGTTCAAAGTATTGTGGATATCGAGCTTATCAAAAATAACCTCTGAATAATGGCAATTTCTAGTTTGCACGGAGCAACGAGGACCCTTGGTCAAGGTGCGCACACCGTTGGCCCATGGTAACTGCGTGCTGGCACAAACTGGCAAAACGGGAAGTCAAATCCAAAAACAGAGGCAGTTTCTGATACGTGGTTAGGGCATCCCCCTAAGTGAAGGAAAGCCCCAAGCGCTCGGTCATGAGGAAAAGGCATAAAACCATCCAAGAATCGCTGATTCCATCAGAAGGCAGGTCCTGCGCCAAAACTGGCAGGGTATCATGAGCACTTCAGGCAGTAAGCAGGTTCGGCCGAGTCCTGCGCGATTCCATACACTGGGTGACACATGTCCAGTGGATGAGAGAGAAAACCACTCACATCACGCGAGTAAAGGTCACGCAACTTACCCGCACGATATGGACGGAAACCGTATGATCTGGATGCTCTAGATCAACAGTGAAAATGCGACCGATGGATGATCAAATCTGACAAAGTCGTAAAGCATATTGTGCAGGACTTTGAAGTCCGACGTGGACAATGAGCTAGCAGAGATTCGTGTTTCACAGGCATGCTTGAAGTAAACGGAAATAATGGTTGTTTCAAATGATCGAGTGTTTCCGGTGAACCTGACACTTATCCGTTATGGAATAGGTGGCCACTTCCCTGTGAGGTGTGATAGTGACTATAACAGCTAAAAGAAGGGATTCGAATGGACAGAGGTAGGGAATGAGAGAGCTGAAAGCGGAAACGAACAGTCAGGAAGCAATTGGCTTAAAGCCACAAACTGGAAAAGATAGAGGGGGGAGAAGAAGAGAGGAGAGCGAACAACGAGAAAAAGCTGAACACACAGAGAGTCTTTGGAGACACTCGGAGGTCGAGTGAAAAGCCAGAGAGCTCAATTGACAGCAGGATATTGTTGTTGGAGTTTCTTGGAGGTCGACCGACTCGCAGAGGCATGCAAAGACCGAGAGAAAGAGCTTAGAGCGCCAGAGCAGAGAGCCACGAGCCATAGCCAGAGCCAAGAGCCAGAGCGAGCGCTAGAAGCGAGAGCTGAGAGCCAGAACCAAAGCCCGAGCCAAAGAGCTAGAGCTAGAGTCAGAGCCAAGAGCCAAAGCCAGAAAGTCGAAGAGCTCTAAGAGGCAAGGGATAATATGGTGTTCTGAGCCCAATTTTCCTGTGTAAAACATTGGAGTTGAGTGTGGAACTTGTAAAAGAATTGTTGCCATAATCCCAGGGAGCCTAGTCGAGTTGACTAGAGCTCAAGGAGATGTAACCGAAGCGTTTCGAGTGAACTCTGTATTAAATTGTTGTATTATGTGTTTGCTTATTGCTGCATTTGTCTATTATCATATGTATTTACGTATCAACACGAACAACCGAATTTTGAAAGCACATAAACAGTTAAAAACACATGCCAGCATACACCTTATTTTCAAGAATTTCTTAATTCTGCATTGGTTAATCATTCAGACTTGGGAAATTTTAAAGCTTTCGAAGTGGGAGAGGTTCTTGTAAGTTAGACAAAAATCCTAAGAGCCCCATTTTCAGATCATTGGCTATCCTCAAATGTCTTCAGCTTGTGTAGAGTCTCTCTCCTCTATAATGTGTAAACCCAACAAAAATATGGTGTGCAACAATGAAAATAATACGAGTTACAACAGTGAGTGCAGCAATAAAAATAATCAAAAGTGAATAATGAATGGAAAACCATTATATTTATAACAAAATATTGAGTTATCGTTGAATAATGAGCAATAATAAAATATCATTGATCTAATTCTTGGAATAACCACTTGGAAGATTTGATTATATTTGGTTAGGAGGGAAAAAGTATTTAAACTTTTATTTAGAAATAATAAATAAATAAATGATTTATTTATTGTCTCAAGGAATTAGTTAAGGAATAATAAACAAATAATGATTTATTTAATTATTCCTAAGGGATTTAGTCAAATTTGACAAAGAATAATAATTAATTAGTGATTAATTAATTATTCTTAGAGAAAAATAAGATAATTAATTATTTATCTATTGATTTTTCATGATTGGGTCAAATATGACAAGGAATAATAATTGAACAATGGTTTAATTAATTATTCCTAGAAGAAAATCAAATGAATAGTGATTTATTTAATTATTCTTCATGGGTTTAACTATAAATTACTTAACAAAGGTGGTTTATTAAGTATTTTTTCACAGTGAAAGCAATTTTACTATCGTAAAATTGGCTTTACATGGTGTACTTCGATCCATCTAGTAAATTAGGCTAGATGATCAATTTTTTAGTGATAACACTTGTTGGCATCATTGAAAATTTTTTGTTGTAAGAATATGGTAGTAAGTAATGAGGACTATAACTTCATTCTTGCTGAAATTGAAAAGAATGAAAATATTATTGATGTTCTTATGTTTTCGCCAAGCATGTGATCATTATCTTCTTTTTAAAAGTTGCTTATCCATTTTTACTTGGATATATTTCGCAGATGTATCCAATAAATTGTTTGGAAGGTTCATTGGCTCTTTTTGTTATTTGTAATGACATTCCTAAAGAACTATGTGTCATTATTTCCAGTCATGTATTTTACAATCAATGCATATTAGATCATCTTAGTAGACAATACCATTTTCCTACTCGTATGTGCAAAAGTCATCTGAAAAATGATCCAGTGTTATCTCTAATTGCCTTTGAGCATTGCACCTCTAATTGATCTCAACGAGTTTAGAAGGGGGATGAACAATGACTTAATCCAATATACTGTTACGCAACCTACAACATTAAAAATGATTATGTTAGTACACAAGCCTTCATAACATCTTGTAACATATATAATTAAATACATAATTCACAATCAAAATCTATTAGGAAGTAATGATACTAGTATTTGCACATTATTGTACAAAGAAATGCTGATGGCTTTAAATGGAGGGGAGTGTGTGGAGGAGGAAAAAGAAAATGAGACCATTCACTGCTTTGTAAATCTTATTTTAAGTTTTGGCAAATCCAATGCTACCTGAAACCATTCTGCGAATGGCTAGCTATAGATCATTGGCCATCTTCACACTACCAATCTTGTTGATTCTGCTACAAATGATGGCAATACAAGGATCAAACTCATGACTTTCATCTGCCTCCAAGCACAAAATTCCCAACTTAAACTAAAGAAAAGCACCCATTTTCTGATCAAATCCACGTGGAAGAGCTGGTGGCAGAGTCGTCAAAGGCAGAGGAGTGTTTAGAGCACTCATCCAGAGATCTAAGCAAAGGCGTCGTCGTAGGAATTGCATTCTCCATTATGTTTTTGGTCATTTTTGCAATCAGAGGGAGCTATGTCTATGTGAAGTGTAGGGCTAATATCAGGGGGGGCAAAAACATTGGGGAATGCATGGAGAGGGAGGGACACTTGTTCATATTCTATCAGGACAACAAATCTTAATAGTGTCGTGAGGGTAAACCTCACCATAGAAAAATCTTCATCTTAATAATTATAAATACATAGTTCATAAGAAAAATCTAAAACGAAACATCTAAATCTAAATCTAGTACCATGGAAAGTGGTATAAGTTTGATATAATTTAAAAATTTATAGCTTTCTAGTTTAATATGATAAAAATGGTTTTAGATTATATATATATATATATATATATATATGATGTCTAATTTCAATAAAAGTTTTAAATGGCATTGATCATTTTTAAACAATTGATAAGGATGTAGATCAAGATATCAAGATAAGTTGTTAAATGGAGTTAGAGGAGGAAGGGTTCAGCCAAAATTAGAGGTGCACTATGTTTGGCACAAGAACCCACATGTGGACCAAGCCACAATTATATTTTTTTAAATATTCCTTGACTTAGGAAAATTTAAATATAGTCCTATAGTCAAGAATTAGAACAATCTCAGTTGTCCAGGGAGACTTAATCTCATCCCTTCGTGGTACTGGTGGGCCCAAGTCAATTTCTAAGAGGGAAAAAGGCCACTCACTTGGTTCATTCATGCACTAGAGACTTGGTGGCTAAAGGCAACAAGAAGAAAACATTTCAAGCTAGGGTTTGAGTGAACTAAGGCATCAGATCAGCGCAGCTAAGGGTGAGAAGAGCAACCTCATTATCACTTCCAACCATCATCATCATCATCCAGCCCACTAGAACCAGCGCAAGAAAGCCATACAAAATTGTACAGTGCTTTACATAGTTGTACAGTGTGTAGATAAGCAAGGCCAAGAGGACACTCAGGTAGTCAGGGCATGTTAAAGAAGTTGAAGAGAATCAGGGAAGTTTCCTACCTCATTGTAAACAATTTCTAAATATTACTATTACTGCAGCAGCCTAACAAAAATCCACCAAGTTTGCAAGTTTCCCCAGTTAGGGGTTTCCTGGGTAAATTTTGTTGTGTACAGTTTTATGGTGTGTTTGTCTTTATTTGTTCCTTATTTTCTATAACATGCTGGTTAGAAAACTCAGTACATTTATGGATTGAAGTTAAAGTTCGGTTTTTAGCTCTTTGCTTAGCATAGTTCTCAAATTAGATTGATGAGTTTTAAGAAAATCTAACATGGTATCATACCCAAGTCTCTAAGCGAAGACCAACACCTTTATTTCGACCTCGGGAATTGGTTTAAGGGTAGAGGAGAGGCAAAATACAGTTGTAGGTTGGGCTAGGGTTTCTACTGATGCCCTAGGGTTTTGACACAGAACACGGATTTTCTCTTCAGAACAATGTGCTAGGGTTTATAAAGAGTTTGACCAGCAAAATTTCTTACCAGGGTTTGAAACCAAACCACAGTTTCGAGGGAGCATCAAATTTCTTCTCATTTAAGGAGAGGATTACTGTGGTGCTAGAGGAGCGAGGTGTGAAGGAGTTTGTGGAGAACCCACTAGCGACACCAACTAACCCTCACCATATCAAGAACGAAGCCAAAGCAAGGAGGATTATCCTTGAAGGAGTCAAAGATCGCATTGTGCCACATCTTTCCAGCAATAAGAGTATCAAATAAATGTGGACACCCATTTTGAACTTATACCACGGCTCAAGTGAGGCTAGAAAACATTTGATCAAGGAGAAACTCAAAAATATCTGGATGGGCAAGTTTGAGCCCATAATCTCTTATCTCGCTAGGTTCACCCAGGTGAAGGATGAGTTGGCCAAAGTGGGGGAGACAAAACTTGAAGGCTAAAGTAGACATGGTGAGCCTTGCACTATTAGGGTTTCACAAATCATGGGATAACTTTCAGGATGCAATGAGTGGAAGAGAAATGCTTCTAGACAATAAGCAATTATGGGGTAGTTGTGTCCAAGAGAGGATTTAGAGGCATGCTAGATTTGGGGCTGATATTAAGCATGAGGACGAGGAGAACTTTTCCCTAGCTAGAAAAGGGGGCAAGGCCAAGAGCAAGAAGAGCACATGAGGGGTTAGTCCAGCTCCAAAGGCAAGAAAGAAATTAAAAAAAGGATCTCAGTAAGATAAAATGCTTCCAGTGCCATCAATTCAGACACTACACCACCAAGTATCCTTAGAGGAAGAAAGGGTCCAAGAAGGACCAAGTGGAAGCTTCAACAAAGGTGGATAATTTCAGTTCCAAATTTGAGGAATTCTCGCTCATAGCTTGCATGGAAAGCTCAGTAGCTAGCAGCTTATGGTACATTAATAATGGAGCATCCCACCATATGACTGGGAAGAAGGATTATTTCAGTAAGTTGACGAAGAAGGACTTGCAGTTTCACATATTTGAGCTAGGAGATGATGGTAGGTACTTGACGAAGGGTTGTTAGGGTTGAGAGGGAGTCTAGTAACCCTCTTAATCTCAAGGATGTCCTCTACGTTCTAGGTATTAAGAAGAACTTTGTTTCATATTCATCCGTAGAGGACAAGGGTTATAAGGTTATCTTCAGCAAAGGAAAGGTCTTCCTTAAGCCCTACAATTCTATAGCAACGAAGTAGATTGGAGTGAGGGTGAAGAACCTCTACAGGCTACAGTTTGAGACAGTCGTGGCCTTGAGTAGTAGAGAGGGTCTTGAGCAGGGTCAAGACTCGAGACCTTAGGGATCTATGGAGCATGCATATGGGTTATTTACATCTTGGAGAGCATAAAATCCTCAGGGAGATAGCCACGGGGTTGCCACAGTGCAACAGGGACTAGCATGACGTGTGCAAGGGCTACACACTTGACAAGTATGTTAAGACATCCTTTCCCAGCAGTGACAGTTGAGTCAAAGGCATCTTGGCCTTGGTTCATTCAAATGTTTGTGGTTCATTCCCTTCACCATCCCTCATGGGATACAAGTACTACATCACCTTCATTGATGACCATTCGAGGAAGATGTGGATCTTCTTCATGAAGAATAAATATGAGGTGTTCTCGAAGTTCCGAGAGTTCAAAGCCTTAGTGGAGAACTAGATAGGAAAGAAGGTCAAAGTGTTGATATCAAATAACGGAGGGGAGTAAATCTCCAATGCTCTTGAGGATTTGTGTGCCAAGGAGGGCATCAGGACGGAGCTCACCCCACCCTATAACCCTCGACATAACGGGGTGGCAGAGCACAAGAACTAGAGTAATGTTGCATGACCAAGGGCTACTATTATTTGTTTTGGCAGAGGCATGTTACATTGTAGTCTTTCTACAAAATAGGAGTCCACATAAGGTGCTTGGACGAGTTACACCAGAGGAGGCATTCACTAGAAAGAAGTTGGGGGTTTCTCACTTCCATATTTTTGGCAATTTGGTTTACTTCCACGTGCCTTCAGAGAGCCGGAAGAAGCTAGAGCCTATAATAGAAAAGGGCATTTTTGTGGGCTATAGTGAGACATCCAAGGTGTACATATCAGTGCTAAAGAAGACAATTATCATGCATGACATCAAGTTTGAGGATGAAAGGGCTCTCAGGAAGTCCTTAGAGTGTGAGTAGGCTACAACACAAATGGGGAAGTTGTAGGCTCCTAAGTAAGAGGCTTACCCAACTCCTCAAACCACATCACAACTAGTTGTTAGGTAGGCAACACAACAATTAGATGAAGAGCCAATGCAAGAATGAGAGGAGAGAGAGTAGAAAGCAGGGTACACTTCAATAGTGAAACCTAACACAGGCACAAGAAAGTCAAGGTTGGCTAATTAGTTGATTGAGAAGGGGCTCAAGACAGGGTTCGGACATCGAACTCTACATTCAGGCAAAGTAATCAGCCATAAAGATACATAGGTTATATGGCATTAATGAATGGGTCCTTAGACTCAGATCCTTCTTGCTATAAGGAGGTAGCCTCTCAACAGATTTTGTATGATGTTATGGTGGAGTACTCTTCCATCATGCAAAATGACATCTAGGAGATTGTGCCAAGGCCGAAGGGCAGATCTATAATTGGATCCCGGTGAGTCTACAAGATTAAGCATGGAGCTCATGGGAGTGTGGAGAAGTACAAGGCTAGATTCATAGCTAAAGGAGTCTCTCAAGTGGAGGGCACTGACTACGATGATACTTCTGCACCCGTGGCTTGCTATTCATCCATTAGGACCATTTTAGCACTTGCAACGAAGATGGGGTGGAAGATCCATGGACGTGAACACTGTCTTCCTTAATGGTGTAGTTGAGGAAGAGATTTACATTGAGCAACTCAAGGGGTTTAAGGCACATAGTAGGTAGATGCATGTGTTCAAGATCAAGAGGGATCTATATGGGATCAATCAAGCACTATGAGCATAGTATTCTCACATTGCCAAATATCTTCTAGAGCTAGACTTCACTAGAGCGAATTTTACCCTAATTTATACTACATTGTGGTTGGGGGACAACCTCTCATTCTTGTGTTGTATGTAGACGATCTCATATTGACAGAAGAAAAGAAGCTCACAGTGATTGCAAGAAGGATCTTGTAGCCGAGTTTGATATGAAGGATATAGGGCTTATGCACTATTTCCTAGTGTTGGAGGTATGGCAGGGTGATGGGTAGATTTTCTTGGGACAAGGCAAGTACGATCGAGAGATTCTCAAGAGGTTTTGCATGCAAGATTGTAGGCCCATGGCCACACCTCTAGTGATGAACTGGAGGGAGGTGGATGGTAACAAACCAGAGTGAATTGATGCCACACTTTACGAACAAATGATTGGGTTGTTTGTATCTTGTGAACACACGACCTGATATTTGTTATGCATTGAATGAGCTGAGCCAGTGCATGGTTGAACCTACTAGAGTGAACTGGGTTGTTGCGAAACATATCGTTAGATACCTAAGAGGCACAGTGGATTATGGTTTGTCGTACAAAAAAATTGATGAAGTGAATTTGGAAGGCTTCACATATGCGAATTGGGCAGGGGGTTCCACAGACAGGAAGAGTACTTGAGTTGCAACTTCAATGTTGGGTCAACAGTTGTTTCCTAGTTCAGCAGGAAGCATATATCAGTGGCACTGAGATCAAAAAGGGTTGAATACATGTTTATCAGCTTAGAAGATTATGAGGCTATTTAGGTCCGAAGGTCAAAAACTTGACACATGGCACTTCATACAATTTCGGTCTACTGAACTAGTCTATAATCATGTCATTGTAGAAGATTGGGCATAACTCTTTTTTAGAGAATCTAATCTCGATCAGACTTATGGGGTTGGAAAGAGGACTCATAGGGATACCACAAGACAAAATTTAAGACCTTGGAGATCTGCAATTACAAAGATACAGTAGATTCAATACTGAGCTCCTACAAGGAGAAGAAAAAGTGTGTGCTTTTTTTAAAATTTCATAAGTATTGTTTGAAAAAATAATTTGAAGTGATTCAAAGGGTAGAGTGAAAAGTAATAATCATTGATTTATGCCCCTAAGAAATAAAATGGAAACACCTAGTAAGAAACCATGTTGGGATGGGGTCCCCTGTGTCAGTTTTGGGGTTAAAATAACTCAAGATTTGATGCATTTTTTGTAAGTAATGTAAAGTTTCTGCGATTTGTGGATGCAGAACGTGCAAATGATTAGGAGTGAAAGGGGTTTTAGTCCCTTTTTTATGTAAATTTTGAGTATTTTTTGAGACCTTATTTTGAGTCAGTTTTGAGACCTTCCCATGGTTCGCGAACCATGGGATTGTATGAAAAAGGCTATAAATAGGTGTGTTTTAGAGAGTCTAAGGAAGAAAATGTAATGTAATATCATGGATGTAATGGGTCAATAGAATACAAGTGACAGCGCAGAAGTGGGTCAGATAGGAGAAGAAAGGCTTTCCAACTGAGTGCACAGAGGCCTATGTAGAGTTTGTTGCTGAGTGCGTGGACCCCTACAACTGAGTGCGTAGGGTAGTTTTGAGTCTATAAAGTTGAACTAAAGATCAATAAAGAAAGTTACCAAAGAATTCCTGTGTATATGTGTTTATCTCTGTTTACTTCTGTTTATGATATATGTTGTTGATGAATAATGTGTTTATGGAATATTGATCTAAAGATGCGTAATTCTCTTGAATAAGTATTAATAAATGTACATAATTCATGTTAAGTACTTTCGCGAAGATTGTGATGAATTATGTCATGTTTTCTATATAACTGTTATGAAACCAGCTCAAGAAAAGATAGAAAAGATAGATCAACGCCTTAGAATTCAACCTCTTCGAGGGGGCAACCTCCTTTACATTACATAAATGAACAATTCTTGGATGATACAAATGAAAAGGCCTCCTTTCTATATATAAGAGTCTTAAGGGGTCATAACATAATCAGAGCCTACATAACAATAATAATGTAAGGGCACAATAATAACAATAGTGGGCTTCTATGGGGCACAATAGTAACAATATGGGCCTGCATGGGTACATCAATATAATAAGTGGGTTGTACTAATAACAATAAGGGGTTACACTAGTAGTATAGGGGTCTAACAATAACTTAAGTAGATATGCGTGAACACTAATTAAGGGTTGTTCTCTGATGCATGTAAGTGGATAATTCGACTATTAAGGGTCTGCAAAGGCTAAGCGTAGACCTTCGTGAAGGTTTGAAGATTATTTTAGTAGAGTTGCAATATCGAGCCCTAAGGGCTTATCAATCTACGTGAAGGCAGATCTGAGGCACTAAAAAACATCACACTCATCTCTGGATGCAGAAACTTGGTTCTTACATCCCCCCATACTGCTTTGGGTGATATTGCAGCCCACGCTACGTGGGTGGTTGCCGAAAGGGCCAGTATTGTAGGGATCTGTTAGTTGGCACAACCAACTCTGAACCTGGATTAAGACCCCTTAAGCCAACAAATGGTTCCATTGTCGGGACTAGGATCTACTTGAAAGAGATGTGTGATGTCGCATCATTGGAACCCGACTAAGAAAGAAATTGAAAAGTGGTTGGATAGAAAAATTCACGAATTCGCGGTGCAGGAAAACAGGAATCCACACCTGTTAAAGGAGAAGTGGTTGGATGGATATTGGTATATGGAGATACACGAGATCTTCTTCTACACTTTTCCCATTGAATTATACAAGTGGTTAGCTAAATTGATAGCCAGCCAAGGAAGGTGGAAGCTTGATAATCCTATAGTGTGGACTCTTTAAATAGTGCGATGATTAGAAGCCTCTGAAAACTAGATTGTGTGGGTTGTTGATCATTGGCTCGATCAGATTCTGGGAGGATTTGTTACAGAATTCGCAGTCGATACCTCAGTTAGCTACAACAAAGCGAAGCGGCGATCTTTCAAGGGACCGTGAGGTAAGTATTCAAGATCTTTGAATACCTAGATTAAAATGTTGTTATGTGAAAAACAGGTTATGCCATTGCCTTGATGTTCGGATCTATGCGAAGTGGAAAACTCTTTAGATATTGAGAGAGATCAATTCTTGAATATAACCCATTGATCGAACCTCCTTCGAGCGACGACAAGGGAGTGTTACAAGCCTCACCGTGGAGTGTTGTCCAGCTAATAACACAAGGTTTTCTACAAAGACATCATCCATCCACTCCACCAACACTGCATACACCTTCGCCCACACCTCCACCACCACCATTCAACATGTCGAACACAACGAAGCTATTGATTTTCAAGGGCATAGGGAGTGAAGATACGTAGTAGTTCTGGTTTGTTGCGAATGTTGTGTGGACAGCGTAGCAAATTACTGATGACAATATAAATAAGGCACAATTG
This sequence comes from Pinus taeda, assembly GCA_000404065.3. Taxonomy (NCBI): domain Eukaryota; kingdom Viridiplantae; phylum Streptophyta; class Pinopsida; order Pinales; family Pinaceae; genus Pinus; species Pinus taeda. The sequence continues at coordinate 41,176 of APFE030143355.1, read as the reverse complement.
GTTACCGCTCTATTGGATCGCGCGCTAACTTGGTATATTAACTATTGTTCTGATAATCGTCTAGCATCTCTAGCAGAGACTAAGGCTACTTTAAAGAAGGAGTTTAGTAAGTCTAAGTCTGACTCGCATTCAGTAGTTGGATTTAAGGAAATCATTATGAGGGTTGATGATATGCCTTGGGAATTAGATCAAAGGTTGAAATGTGTGATTTGAGAAGCTAACATGCATCTCACAAATGGTCAGCATCATGAGTGGTTTATAGCTCCGCTTCTGTCTCGCCTGAGGATAGCTTTGTCGCAATAGAAGATAGGAACTCAGGCAGAAGCCCTGTAAATCGCGATGAGATTGCATGCAACGCCCATTCAGGATGCGACCTTGGGGGTACAACATATTCACTCTCAGTTAGAAAGCCTCTGCTTAGAATTGCAGAGCTTGAAGAAAGACAAGGAGACTAAACCAGAGGTGCACGTGGAAGTCTGGTGTATGAACTGCAAGAGCCAGAGGCACGATAAAGACCATTGTCCCCTATTCTCAAATTATATTATAGGAGGGGGACCAATTCCCCTGAGGCTAGAAGCTCCAGCAGGACTGAACATGGGGGCTACAATATGGTGCGTCATTTGTAAAGTTGTTGGACAACATGCGACGAATAATTTCCATTTTCTTCAAAAGTTCATCTAGACACCGCGGTAGTTGTTTTATAACTTCTTCAAATCAGTGGGCCATGATGAGCGCCACTGTCGTAGCTATGAGCTGATGATGGAAAGAACACCTACATACTGGATGCAAGCAGAAACTCGGCCTCTAGAGCAGGGAGTCGGAGGAGCGTGTGGAGGATTTCAGGGACGAGGATGAGGCTGAGGAGGAGGAGGACCTGGTAGAGGTCGAGGTCAGCTTATCTATTACAACTGAGGAACACCAGGGCACTACGCGCGGGAGTATCAAAATCAAACATGCCTTTCATGTCAATACTGCAGCCAGTATCACCACACTATAGAAGAATGCCTGGTGTTGATAGCTAAGATGTAGGAGAAGAAGGTGCAGCCTCAGCAACCTACGCAGACCTTACAGATGATGAGAGTTGAGCCCCGTGAGGAAGATCAAAGTGTGAATATAGTGCTGAGAAGCGGAATAATGACTGGAGATGATAAGTGTAAACAACTTGAAGAGGACGCATGGGTCCGCAAGGCCCCAAAGAAAGAAATGGGTTTTGACCTTAATTGTGCGAAGGAAACACTTATGGAGGCCAAGAAAAGCTTCATTGAGGTATCTACCTCAAGAAGTCAGGACAAGGTGCAAGAAACTTGCATGCCAGCAGAAGTTGACCCCTCTATTCTTACTACATTTTTGGAGACCTGCATAAAACTGTTGCGCGATAGCAAAGCTATGGAAGGCCTGTAGGAGTTAATAAAAAAATGTGCCAGCAAAGAGAAGGTCCCTAATGGACACTGAGTGGTCAGAGAAATTGGCAAACATAAGGCAAGAACAAGGCGTGAGATGAGGCTCACCGTGCAGATAGGAGATTATGAGATGGACCAGGTCATTTTGGATTTGGGAAATGATGCAAACATTTTGTAGAAGCAAACGTGGGAAAGGATGGGGAGACCTATGCTACAGTGGTCTCCGATTTAGCGTAGAATGGCGAACCAGCAGAAAATCATCCCTATGGGACGATTATACAGAGTCACAGTTGATATAGAAGGTGTGAGCACAATGGTTGACTTTGAGGTGATAGAGATCGTTGATGATAGTAATCTATACCTTGCACTCCTGGGAATTGACTTGGTCATTAACATGAATGAGGTCATCAATTTGAAGAAGAGGGCAATGTTGTTCGAGAGGAAATTGTTTCAGGTTGTAGTGTCGTTGGACCCTGCAGAAGGGGTGCGCTACACTGAACCAATCTGCGATTACGAAAAAAGTGAGGATGAACTGGACCAAATCTACAAAATAACAGCATGAGACCAACACTGGATCAATCCGACAGCAAATGGACAGATTGCATGCGACAAAGGGAGTTCTTGCACCTTTGATTCAGATGAAGAGTTGGAGCATTGGCATAATCATTTGCATGAAGTATCTACACTGCACTACAATATGATGACGAAATTGCTACGCTATGTTTTGTTGGAGGTAAGGAACTTACCCTATTATGATGGTTTAACTGGCGTGGATAAGTTTTTGGATGCATTTGAACGTGAAGTCCCTAAGGATCACCGCTTCCAAGAATTAGATTTGGCATTATGTGTTATGCCTGCACAATGGTGGGGTATGCACAAGTATAACTTAGATGGATGACGGGATTACAGAAGAATGGTGAGGTTACAGTTTGGGTGGCCTAACACTAAATTTACTGAGAAATATAGCGGGAAAGATGATCCACGCTATCACCTAGCAAAATGGACTAAAGCATGGGGGACAGAACCACAGCCAGAGTGGGTACACCTATTATGCCATACTTTGGATACAATTCCCATGAACTGGTATCTGGAAACAAAGCTCCGTCATGGCACTGTGGAGTGGGCTATTTTGAGGGAAGGGGTTCCTATTGACCTTCAGTTTTGAAGACGGCTTTGCCAGTATCGATGAAGCCTATAGGATATTAAGGTAGTTATCTTCATAATGTCGCAAGAACCTATGGAGTGGTTCCAACCAGACTAGAGTACCCAGTTGTGCCATGCACTGGAATGCTATAATGTGACTGTTGAAGAGGAGGATGAAGATCCAAGAAATATTAACATTCCAGAGGCAAAAGGGCATTGTGAAGTCGAGGGCCCACAAATAGACAATCTGGACATCACTGCACCATTGAAGGCAAAGCAAGTAAACAATGGTACTGAAGTAGAACCAAAGTTTGCAAAGATTGGAGATTATTGGGATGACACTGTTATGGATAAAGTTGTTGAGTTACTCCACGAATATCAGGATCTATTTCCTATCAAATTTTCGGATTTGAAGAGCATAATTGGTGATTCGGGCACTATGAAGATTACTCTGAAGCCGAACAAGAAGCCTATTAAACAGAGGTTGTATCGCCTTAACCCTAAATACAAGGAAAAGGTTCACCAGGAGTTAGACAAGATGCTTGAGGCAGGCATTATAGAACTAGTTGAAGAATCTGATTGGGTGATCTCGATGGTGGTTCGGGAGAAGAAATAGAACGGTGAAATAAGGATTTGTGTAAATCTGAGGAAGCTTAATGATGCATGTTTATATGATCCATTCCCAACGTCGTTTACCGATGAAGTATTGGACAATGTTGGAGGGTAGGAGACCTATGCATTCACTGACGGGTTTTTGGGGTACTATCAGATTAAGATCGTGCATGAGGATAGGAGCTAAATGACCTTTGCAATAGAATGGGGTTGTTTTCAATGCACTATGATGTTGTTTGGACTCAAGAATGTGCCTGCGGTATTTTCTCACGTAGTCATTGCAACGTTTAAGGAGTTCATTCATAAGTTCTTGGAAGTATACTTTGAAGATTGGATGGTGTTCGGATTAGTAAAATGCCATGTAGCAAGTCTACGCTTGATGTTGGATACATGTTGCAGATACTAGATCACGCTAAATTTGAAGAAATCCTTACTTTGTGTTCCCTTCGGGATTTTGTTGGGTCATGTGGTATGTAAGCAAGGATTTATGGTGGATCCTGTAAATATTGTAGTAATTGTGAATTTGAAGGCCCCAAGGAGCGTTAAGCAGTTGCGTGTGACGCTCAGATATATGAGATATTATTGGAAATTTATCAAAGCTTATGCTCAGATTACTGTGCCCGTGGAGAAACTGCTGAAGAATGACGCAACTTTCTGTTGGGAGGAAGAATGTCAGTGCAGCTTAGATGTATTGAAAGAAAAGACGATAACTGTGTCGATCTTGGTATTCTCGAATTGGAAGAAGGAACTTTACGTACATGTGGATGCATCTTGTATTGCGTTACGTGCAGTGTTAATGCATGCTGGTGAAGGAGAAATGGACCATCCTATAGCCTTCGCGAGTAGGAAATTATTTAAGGCTGAGAAGAATTACTCAACGACTAAGCGCGAAGGATTGGCCATGGTGTACGCGTTGCAAAAGTTCAGGCACTACCTGTTAAGAGGGCATTTCAAAAAGTACACAGATCATTCTGCCTTGACATACCTAGTCAATAAGCCCGTGTTGGGGGGCAAGATTTGTAGATGATTGCTACTATTCCAAGAGTATGACTTTGAAGTACTTGTAAAACTAGGGAGGTTAGATACAAGACCTGACGATCTATCGCGGATCAAAAGAGGAGAGGAGCCCAATAATATGGAGGAAGGGTTGCCAGTTGCGCAGCTCTTCGTGATGTGGGTAGCGGATAATCATTTTGCAGATATCATTCATTTCTTGACTACAGGGATGGCACCAGAATGGTATACAAGTCAGCAAAAGAAGGAACTCATAGTGCGCGCGACAAAGTTCTTAGTTATTGCGGGACATCTATCTAAGATGGGTGCAGATGAAATATCACGAAGATATGTGCTAGATTTTGAGAGAGATAACATTCTTGTTGAAGCTCATGGAGGGGCTGTGGGAGGACACTATGTAGGAAAGGAGACTGCGTAGAAGATTTTGCACGCAGGTCTATGGTGGTCAATGTTTCACAAGGATTCCAAGGCGTATTGTAAGGCATGTGATGCATGTCGAAAAATTGGCAGACCATCGTGAAGGGATGAATTACCATTACAACCTCAAGTATCTTTGTAGCCATTTGAAAAATGGGCAATTGATTTTTTTGGGCCAATTCAGCCCCCAAGGAAGAAAACTGGGGCGAGCTATATCATCACCGTGACGGAGTATCTTACCAGATGGGAAGAGGCACAACCAGTTAAGGATTTTACAAGGGCTACAGTAGCAAAGTTTTTATTTGAGTATGTCTTAACCAGATTTGGCTGCCCAAAAATGTTGATGAGTGATAGAGGTATGCACTTTCTGAATGAAATGATCAACGTGTTGACAAAATAATTTCAGGTCTATCATCATAAGAGTACACCGTATCACCCACAAGCCAATGGTACTATTGAAGCCTTCAACAAAATTTTGGAAAATGCGCTAACAAAGATTTGCAACGCGCAACGAAATGACTGGGATGTACACGTACCTGCAGTACTATGGGCTTATAGGACTACTTGCAAGAAGATAATAAGACAAACATTGTTCAGATTAGTCTATGGTGTAGAAGTTGTAATTCCAATGGAGTATATTGTTCATAGTCTGTGCATAACAGCTCTCACAGGTATGGTGAATCATGAGGCTTTGGAAGAATAGCTCGTGCAGTTGATGGAGCTTGAAGAGGACCGATTCTTGGCAGGATTCCATCAACAAGTACAGAAGGAACGTGAAAAAACATCATATGATTGCCACATAAAGCTTCGTAAGTTCAAGGTAAATGATCTTCTCTTGTTATATGATAGTAAATTCACTAATTTTTCGGGGAAATTTCAGATGCATTGGCTAGGGCCATATATTATCAAAGAAATTACAGATGGAGATGCGGTTCAACTTGTGAAGCTGAATGGAGAACGTTTTCCAGGAAGAGTGAATGGGAGCCGATTGAAGCTGTATACAGAGGATCCTGCACAATGACTATATGGCAGTAGGATAGTCTTAGTGCTCCAGGCAGTTGCAAGGGAACACGGGACTATAAATTACAATGCCTCATTTGGAGGACTACACAACGGGTGAGCTGTGCAGAAAATAGTGAAGTTGTAGCCTAGGAAGTTGCATGGAATAAGATGTGCCATGGAGGGAGGTGTCGTACAACAGAGCAGAAAAGTGATAGTTGGAGTCACTGTTCATGACTTGACAACCAGAAGGCGGTTAAGAGGAGCGAGGTGGAGGCATTTAAGGCTGAAGATTTGCCACCAAAATAGCATTAGTTGTCAATTTTTGGGGGGAATGATCAGATTCAAATTAAAACCCCCCTATAAATTACGCATGCCAATCCAACAGAGAACACTTTGTGCCCTTAGAGTTGTTGTTGAGATTTGTTGTATGTCGCCTATGAATTGATCGTATTGGGAGGATTTAGTCGTAAGCCCTGTGTTTGCTAAGTTGTCTGAGTTGAATCAGAAGTTCATTCTCGAAAAAATGCTTGGACCAAGCCCTGCAGAAACCGTGAGTACTGGTGGTGATGTTGCCTATGAAGGAGCTTCCCCAGAAGTTTTGAGTATGGAAGCTTCGGCTCCTATGCCTACGGCGCCCAGGTCGCCTAGCCAGAACCCTACCATTGCTAGAGAAATCAAAATAGTTAAACCGAAGAATGATAAACAGAAAAAAACCATTACCGGTGAGCAAATCACTAAGAAAGCATTCCGCAGCACAAGAAAATCGAAAGAAAGATAAGCAACCCGAGAAGGTAGTTAACCTAGAGATGAAAGAAGGCTAGGGTACAGAAGGGATGTTAAAGGAGTGGAGCCCATCACAAATCTACCCAACTATATCCCTCCACAAAAGGGAAACGCGAAGGTCACAAAGGACCAAAATTCGGAGAAGTTTTATGTTTCTATGCCCATGCTACTTGAGCAGGTTCCCTTTGAAGGTTTGTGTCTTGCACGGATCCCACTGCTAAAAATGGAGGATTGGGACCTCGCAGATCATGCTAGGTTTCCACACTTAGCAACAAATAAGTACATGAAGCGCGTTTACTACGTGGAGTCAGGTGTTACCGCATTAGAGACAGTGGAATGGGCCTGTGGTGCGGAGAACTTGGGGTTACTTAATCTGTTGTGGGTGCCCCATTATCAGCGCACCCCTATCAACACAATTTGTGTGCGCTAGCTTCTTACATTGGTACATGATGGGTATTTATGGCTAGGAGGGCCTATCCCCATCACAAACATGCTAGTCCACAGAATCACGCACCTGCCATACGAAGGACTCAATCCGGCCAAGGAGTTTGGCCGAAAGACAGGGGAAAGGACTTTGTCGAAAGAATGAAGAGAGATTATGGCCTTGTGAAGAAGGCAGGAGGGTATTCCATCCTATCAATAATAGACCCAACAGTTCAAATTGCCACCCAAACTTTAGCAGGGAATGTGATAGCTTCTGCATCCGAAGTCCATTTTAGCACATTCAAGTTGCAGTAGATTTAGAATGAAACGATCTCTGCAATGGAGCCATTTCCAGGAACATCCTTGGACTTTCATTTTCCCTTGTGAGGAACACTTCAACTTAGAATTCTATCCAAAATCCATTTTGGATCATTGAATCCATGGTTGGAAGAGGCTTATCAAGTCACGACCACCATCTAGGACAAGCCTAAAGGCTTGCAGAGGACAATGAGGTTGGTTGCAGAAGGACCAGCTACAGAGAACTTACTTGAGGAAGTCAACAGGTAGCGACGCAGAGTGCTGTCGAGGTTGTAGTAATTTAGGTGGAGCTGGGGGATCTTTGCAGCAAACTTGTAGCACCAACCAAGTGACTCGAGGGCGAGTCACGATCTTTATGTTGGGGGGCCTTTTGGGATGGGATCCCCTGGGTCAATTTTGGGATTAAAATAACCCAAGTTTTGATGTATTTTTTGTAAGTAATGTAAAGTCTCCGTGATTTATGGATGCAGAGTGCAAAAATGATTAGGATTCAAAGGGGTTTTAGCCCCTTGTTTATGTAAAGTTTGAGTCGATTTTGAGACCCATAAATAGGTGTGCCTTAGAGAGTCTAAGGCAGAAAATGTAATGTAAGATCATGGATGTAATTGGTTAATAGAAGAGAAGTGATAATGCAAAACTGGGTCAGATAGGAGAAGAAAGGCTCTATCGCTGAGTGCGCAGAGGCCTAGGTAGAGTCCATAACTGAGTGCACGGACCCCTGCAGTTGAGTGTGCAGGGTAATTTTGAGTCTATAAAGCTTAACTGAATATCAATAAAGAAAGTTACTGAAGAATTCTTGTGTATATCTATTTATCTTTGTTTACTTATGTTTATAACATATGTTGTTGATGAATAATGTGGTTATGGAATATTGATCTAATGATGCATGATTATCTTGAATAAGTATTAATAAATGTACGCAATGCATGTTAAGTACTTTCGTGAAGACTACAATGAATTCTGTAATGTTTGCTAAATAACTTAAGTAGATATGTGCAAACACTAATTAAGGGTTGTTATCTGATGTGCATAAGTGGATAGTTCAACTGTTAAGGGTCTACAAAGGCTCAACATAGACCTTCGCAAAGGTTTGAAGGCCGTTTTAATAGAGTTGCAGTACCAAGCCCTAAGGGCTTATCGATCTGCGTGAAGGCAGATCTGAGGTGCTAAAAGACATCACACTCATCTCCGCAGGCAGAAACTTGGTTCTTGCATCCCCCCATGCTGCTTCGGGTGAGATGGCAACCCGCACTATGCGGGTTGTTGCCAAAAGGGCCAATAGTGTAGGGATGTGTTGGTTGGCGCAACTAACTCTGAACCTGGGTCAAGATCCCCTAAGCCAACAAATCCGAAATTTCTACTATGACGCTTGAAGAAGAAGAAGAAATGCAACTTGATATATCAAAATTACGAGACCAAGTGCAACAATTTTCGCTCTCACAAAGAGTGACCAAAAATGAAATGGAAGCTAAGATGGATGGTTTGAAGAATAGCTTAAAATCAGACATGGAAGGATTGAAGAATGGCATGAACGCTAATATGGATGACATGAAAGATAATATGGAATATTTTAAGGATGGTTTAAAAGCAGACATGGAAGGTTTCAAGGAAGGTTTGACAAGGTTGCTAGAAGAAATGCTTCCTAATGGTGAAAATGTATTAGATGAAACTCATGATGAGAACAAAATAAATGTTAATCATGATTTCATAGACTCTAACATTGGATCGAAGACCCACCAGGTTTCAAATGTCGATATGGGGAAGTTTGATGGCAAGGATCTCGTAACATGGATACTACAGATGGAGCAATATTTCGATCTCCATAATGTGCAAAACACACAAAAGGTACACATTGCAAATTTATATTTGAAACCCAATAAGTTTCTATGGTATTGATGGCTTTTCTCTCGTAAAAAAAATTATCACTTGGTCAATTTTTATGGAGGAAATGATAGCACATTATGAGGATACAAAGAGAAACACCTTATTTATTCAATTAATAAATCTCAAACAAAAGGGATTAATGGTGGGGCACATTGAGGGCTTCCAAAAACTGAATATAAGGGTAAATGATATTCCATAGGAGCATAGGATTGATGTGTTCATAGAGACTTTAAAGGATAACATCCAACATGGCATTCACCTTTGGGAACCTGATTCATTGGAAAAGTCATTCAGGTTGGCAAGAAAAATTGAAAGCAAAATTATGGCAACAAGGAAGCCTACCACTCACAACTATAAATATGGAAGTCTTGTTGCCCCTAATCTTCCACAACCTATGAGGTTGAAACCACAAAAATTGGAAGAAAAAAGAGCAAAATGACTTTGTTATAGTTGTGATAGCAAATACACTAAAGGTCATAAGTGTGCTTGGAAGAAATTATTTTACATAGATAGTGAAGAGGAGGAAGAAAAGGAACAAGAAATGTCAAAAGAAGAGGATATACACCAGGAACCAACCCTAGAGAAAAAAGAAATGAATTGGACCATATCTTGTAATGCATTGGTAGGAATTACCACTCCTCAACTCTCAAGATAGAAGGACATATCAAGAAGAAAAAGTAATGGTGTTGATTGATTATGGTAGTACCCATAATTTTATTCATTGTAAGATAGCCAAGGAATTGAATTTCTTCTTATATCCAACACCAGAGTTTCAAGTGATGGTTGCAAATGGAGGAACCATAAATTGATTTGAAAAGTGTCATAATATCAATTTATCCATGGGAGAATATGTATTGAATATTCCAATGTTTTCCATTCCAATGGGTGGTGTTGATGTTGTGCTAGGAGTCCAATGGCTACAATCATTGGGTACAATAGCTTTTAATTTTCACGAACTTTTCTTGAAATTATTTTGGGAAGGAAAGGAAGTTGAATTAAGGGGTATCACAGGGAAATCGAGAAAGATTGTCATATCTAATTGCATGATAAATCTTCTAAATAAATAACAACGAAGCATAATTGCACAATTATGTTCACTAGAGGTTCCCACATCGAAATCATCTATTTCTCCAAATCTCCAAAAAGACTTGGACAATCATTCCAAGGTATTCGAGACTCCCAAAGACCTCCCAACTATTCGTGATCATGACCATGCTATTCATTTGATTCCAGGAATTGTTCCTCCAAACATTAGGCCTTACAGATATCCCAATGCCCAAAAGAGTGAAATTGAACATATGGTTGCAGAAATGCAAGAGGTTGGTATAATTCAACCTAGTCAAAGTTATTTCTTTGCTCTAGTAGTATTGGTGCACAAGAAGGATGGATCATGGCACATGTGTCCCAATTATAGGGAGCTCAACAAGCTCACTATTAAAGATAAATTTCTCATTCTAGTCATTGATGAATTATTGGATGAATTACATGGAGCAATTTACTTCACCAAGTTGGATCTTCATTCAGGATATCATCAATCAAAATGAAGGCTAAAGGCATTCCAAAAAAAAAAAATTAGAACTCATGAGGGTCATTATGAATTCTTGTAGGTTTTAACCCCATACAGAAATTACCTGCATACGAATTCTAAATCACAAAAAAATAAACAATGCGAGAGCATAACACATAAAAACACATATGCACAGAGATTTTCCCCTGGATCCCAAAACCGAGACTACCAGCTTGATTTTTCATTATGTTCCTTTCAATGTTACAATACATATTTATACATGCCGAAGCATCCAATACCATGGACCGAAAAAACCATCACGTCTAATACCATGGACCAAGAAACCATCGATCCAATACCATGGACCAAAAACCATCGTGTCCAAAAAACATGTGTGAAAATCATGCACAAAACCATAGGTGGGTCTGCCCAACCTAACACAGGGTCCAAAACCAAAATTTTCCAGGGCGCTGCCCCGGACCCCATAAAGTGGGGTTATGGGTACCCCTCAAACCACCTATTAACTATGTGGAAAGAATATAACACACCCCAACATCTTTCAATATTATCGACACTGGTTTGGGCTGGAGGGTCACTACATGTAAAAGGGTTTGTATTGGTCTTGATCCTTGGTCGGGCAGTGGAGATCAACACTTGCTCTCACCTGAAGTTTTGGCTTTCTTATATGAGCATGGAATAAGAAATTTAAATAATTTTTTTGATCCAAAAAGTGCTTTAATATGGGGTCAAGGATGGATGACAACTTTGTCCCTAAACATGCCTCTGAATGGCATCAACATTGGAATAATTATACTAGAGCGCTCCAAAATTCATTGTTGGAATACATGATAAAGAGGATACGCTTCTATGGATTCATTCAATGCATGGAATAGATACTTTGAAAGAAGCTTACTTATATGTCTTTGCTAACAAAGTGCCAGATTTTTGTCTTGGTGGTGGAAACTAATTTGGAAATTAAAGTGCCCAGTGAAATTGCATTTATTCCTATGGTGTCTATTGGAAAACAAAATTCCAAAAGGACACAATTTAAATTTAAAAAAGAATAAATAAATAAATATATACAACATACATACATATATATATATTATATATATATTATATAATATATATATATTATATATATATATATATATAAATATTATATATAATATATATATATATATATATATATATATATATATAAATTATATATTCATATTATCATATATATTATGGACCCATTCATGGTGTGATTTATGAAGAGAAGCAAAGGAATCTGTAGACCATTTGTTCATATCATGTCTGATAGCATCCTAAATATGGAATCTTATTTACCAGGCTCTTAATGTATTGATCGTATGGCAGGGTGAATCATTTCAAGAAGCATGGAGAGCATGATGGAATGCGTCCTCACCATATAAATTATGGAACCTTCCTCTGATCATTTGTTGGGGCATATGGTTAGGGA
>APFE030143346.1:110299-123612 GCA_000404065.3 Pinus taeda | reverse complement strand
TATCGATTTTTGGAATATGGTGAGTATTCGATCCAACATTAGCGTCTATGGAATCATGATTAACATTTCTTTTATTCTCATCATGAGTTTCCTTTAGTACCCTTTCACCCTTAGTGCCCATTTCTTGTAGCAACTTATTCATATTTATCTTCAATTCGTCCATGTCTGTCTTCAAATCCATCTTCAAATCATCCATCTTAGCTTCCACATCAATCATCTTAGCTTCTACGCCTTTCTTTAAATAGTCCATCTTAGCTTCTACACTTTTCTTTAAACCATGCATCTTAGATTCTGTTCCTTTTTGTGTAAGGGACAGTTGTTGCACTTGGTCTTGTAATTTTGATATATCATGTTGCATTTCTTCCTCTTCTTCATGAGTCATGCTAGAGCTTTCAGGTCCCCTACTAGGTGTTTCCATTTTCTTTCTTCGGAGCATCAATTACTGATAATAATGCTTCACTATGCCCTTTGAATTCCTTCAAAATAATTTTTCAAACCAAACTTAAGAAAACATTTAAAAAAATATACACACATTTTTTCACTTTGTAGGAGCTCGATATTGCCTCTAATGTATCTTTGTAATTTCGGATCATCCAATTCTGAAATTGCGACCTGCGGTAGCCCTCTGTGTCCTCTTTCCAATGCCACCAGTCTGACCCCAATTGGATTCTCCAATGAAGAGTTATGCCAAATCTCCCACAGTGACCTGATTAAAGACTAATTTAGTAGAGAAAACTTCTACGATGTTCCACGAGTCACTGTTTCGACCTCTGGCTCTGAAAAATATATCGAAGAAACTACAGTCCGTCCTATTTCTGCATCTTTTTACAAAATTTCAATCCAATGCTCAAAGAAAAAGTTATGATGATTTTCCCCAGGTCACCTATTTGGAATGTAATTCAGGAGTCTGCAAAAAGACCAACTTCCTCAGATCATATCTCCACAATTATAGCGCAAAATGCTCTCAAATTAAGACCCGATATTTAGCGCTATGTCTTCTCAAATGGATTTTTTTTTAACTTATGAAATGTCGGTGAAAAAAAGTTATAGAGAAAATGCCACGATGACCTGTTTGGAGCAGCGAAACCCTAGAATCCAAAGCTCTGATACCAAATGTTATGTAGCTAGCTCAAGAAAAGATAGAAAAGATAGATCAACGCCTTAGAATTCAGCCTCTTCGAGGGGGAAACCTCCTTTACATTACATAAATGAACAATTCTTCGATGATACAAATGAAAATACCTCCTTTCTATATATAGGAGTCTAAGGGGTCATAACATAAATCAGAGCCTACATAACAATAATAATGTAAGGGCACAATAATAACAATAGTGGGCTTCTATGGGGCACAATAGTAACAATATGGGAACAATAGGGGCACAACAATATTAATAAGGGGTACAACTAAAATAGTAATGGGGTAAATACTAGTATTATGGGGACCCAACAGTCTTGCTAGGCCCCTTGTTTTTTCACTTTCTTAATGACTTATTTTTCACTGTTTATAGATCGAGGCACTCCCTTGTGAGATTTTTTGAATGAATCTTGTTTTTTCGCTTATGTGACCTAGATCACCGTTTCAAGTTCCTTGAATTTGTCAGCTTGGTTCCTTGTTTGCCCAAGGTTCATTTGTGGCTTTCTATTGCTTTGATTGAGCCTTCCCTTTAGCTTGTTTTTCGGTTGATTGTTTAGTGAATGTTATTGAACCAATTTTGGCATTGATTCGGTTTCTTTTCACTACCAAACATAGATTACAATTGTTTGGATCAACCTGACTTTTCCACACTTACTTGTTGCTTGTTTGTTTCTTCTAGACTTAAAGGCATTGAAATCAAAAAGTTTGCATTCATTTAGTATGAAAGTGAAAGTAAATTTGCATTTCGAGTTTGCATATTGGAAAGCGAATGATAAAATCTCTCATTAGTAGTGTCCGTGCACTTTAGGAATTGGTGTCCGTATGCATTGAATGACTACCGTTGTTGTCTTGGTTTTCTTGGTTTGGAAATGATCTCTCTACCCTCTCGTAAGTAGGTGCTTATTGAAGAAAAATGATTTTTCGTGCATTCTAGCTGCATCCTAGGATACGGTAAGGCCTGAAAACTGAAACATAATTCAAAATCAGCTCTAAAATGAACTGAATGAATCTAACAATGCATTGGAACACAACGCACATTATTTAGAGGTCTAGGCTAGAGACGTGCTCCGAAGTCATTAAACCTAGTCACTTTTGTTTCCACTCAAGGTTGGGTGATTCCTCCTTCTGTGGCTCAATAATGGTCTAGTACGGACTTGTGCTCCCACGTACCGTCAAGTATATGGGGAGACCCCACTAGGTTATCATCATTTATCCATAGGAAGCCGTGTCTGCCGCCTTACAAGCCGTAACGCACCGAACACAACATTCGTGAAGATTGACTGCCGTTCGGAAAGTCCTTGGTTCTCATACGATTTCCAAGGTGTATATGCAGTTTTACGGATTGTCTGGTAAACCTTTTGCCTAGTTCTCCAGAGTAGTCACTTTTGCTCCTTTTTGGACTCCCTAAAGGAAAAGGTTCTTTTGAGCGCTTGTCACTTCAGGCTCATTAAACATTCGAAGGCAACTAGAGTCATCTTTTGGTCCTTTTCTCGACTCTTTAAAGATGAAAAGGTCAAGTTGTGTCCTTGTGTCTTAAAATTTATTCGGCCACGTTCACATTTACCTTGTTAGATCTTGTTTGTGTTAGTTTGAGTAGGGTCCTTTCTCATTAGTTGTCCTAGGATCTTTTGAATCGAACCATCTTGGCAGAATCATCGATCCTGTCTCCCGTTCCAAGTGACCAAGGGTCTCCTTCTTCTGTTACTCCTGAGACACTAGTTGGTAGTGGTACTCTCCCTATTATTCTGAGCATCCAACCGTTGAACTCTCGTGCTCCAGAAGACGACTTTTACGATATCTATTGGAACCCCATTTGGGAGCCTTCCAAAGAGGATATTCCTATTACTCCTCCTAGTGTTTCGGTCCTAATGTCTTCCTCTGACATGGATGACACATCCCCCATCGCGAGTGAAGCATCCATTGTAACGAGCGGTGAAATTCCTATCTCAGCAGAGGTTCCACCCTTCAGTGTCACCCCTCTCGGTGTCACATTGCCCTTACGCTATAGGGCTTTGAGGGATGTTATTGGTTCTAGGACCTCCTTTACAGGTTCTATGTGGGATCACAACATCACTCCGACTTCGGGGTCTTTTATTCCTAAAATTCACAATACATCTGTCACTTCAATTCTGACTATTCCAATTGTCTGTGTAGCTTCTTCAGCGCCTACTATTGGTGCCGCCACTGCATCCTCGGTTGTGACCATTGTTGCTGGACCATCCCCCAGTTCGGAAAATAGTAGCCCATCGACACCTACATCTGGAGTTATTGATCCTACACTCAATGCCCCACCTTCTTTTGGTTCCATTCCAGTAGGGGGGGCATACGATCAGTATTTGCAAGCTATCTAGAATCTGGGCTCGCAAGGTCCGCTCCATTATTATGATCCTGTAGGGCATCATCTTTATCTTGTCGGTTCCTTGCCATCTCAGCCTGTGGTTGAGGTCTCAGTCCTATTAGCTGTTGATTGGGTACCTCTAGTTACGGAGGTGGCCAAGTACCCCTTGCGAACCTTCAAGGACCACCTTATCAAGGTAAGTCGTCTTACACACAACCTCCCTATGGGCAGTAGTATTACGGACAATCTTAACCAGGGCAACCTGGAGGCCAACAAGGACAACCCTTCCAGGGACAACCTTCGGCCTATGGTGGTTCATCTTTTACTTATCTCGGACAACCCTCTAGAAATCCAGGACAACCTTATATGCAACAAGGACAACCTGGGGTCCAGTAGGGATACCCTTCTGGGAAACCCTCTGGAAATCCAGGACAATCTTATATGCAACAAGGACAACCTGGGGTCCAGTAGGGATACCCTACTGGGCAGGGTGGTCAGCCTTACGTACAGCAAGGCCAACCCGCTGCCCAGTCTGGTCAACCTCTGAGCAGGGTGGTCAGCCTTACGTACAGCAAGGTCAACCCACTACCCAATCTGGTCAACCTTCTGGGCAAGTTGGTCAACCTCAAATCCAATCAGGTCAACCAACTGTCCAATCTGCTCAGCCATTCGGTCCATTAGGATAGCCCTCAGTTGTGCAAGGACAACCCACTACCCAGCAGGTCCAACCTTCTGGGCAAGTGGGCCAAACTCAATCTCAACTAGGTCAACCTTCTGGCCAGGTGGCTCAGCCCCAATCTTCTCAAGGACATCTCTCTGGGCCTGCTCAACCGGGCATGCAAATGTTTGTTGCTTCTCAAGCTTCACCTGGTTTTCAGCCCCAATCTGGGCTCCAAACCCAAGCTGGTCTTTAAATGTAGGGTGGATCTCAACTTCAACCCACTTATCAAATGCAACCTAGCCCCAGGCTCAGTATGGAGCCCATCAACCTTATGGTTTCCAGCAATCCCAGGGGCAAGCTCAATTTGCCCCATATCAAAATTATCAATAGATGCAGGTGAGTCCTTATCAGAATTACCAGCAACCGTGTGTTGCTCCTACAGGTCAAGTTGGTAACCAATGGAACGCTGGGGGGCAGATCCAGGGACAGCCGTCCAGTTATAACTATAATCCCTATGGACAAAATCCCTACAGACAGAACCCTTATTGGCCGGGTCTGTCTGGACAAAATAAATGGGGGCAACTAACGACTGGATGGAACCCTAGTGCTACCTCTTTCCCGTAGCCTCAGATGTCCTTTAATCCTCAGTTACCCTTCTTAGCAACATTCGCACTGTCGGATGTGTCCAAACTGACTAATGATCTTATTCTCCATAATCCGTATTGGCCCCCAGTTCTAACTAAGATTCCCGGTGATTGTCTGAAATTCGATGGAAAAGCTGGAGAAGACCCCCAAGCCCACGTTATGACTTATCATCTATGGTGTTCATCAAATTCGTGGCTTGACGATTCAATCCGACTCCACCTTTTTCAAAGGACCCTCACTGGCTCTGCTGCTAAGTGGTATATTAAGCTTGCTCACGGATCATTTCAAGATTTTAACTCATTAGCAATGGCATTTTTAACTCATTTTCAGTTGCCGATTCGGTATGAGATGGGCACACATCTTCTCATGTCCCTTAAACAGGATATGACCACGCACATCTCCGATCACATCCATGAGTGGAGACGGCGTCGTCGTTTGATTAAGTTTTGGATTCTTGATTGATTGGTTTACGACCTCATTTGTCCCTCCAATCGCACGGGATATTGCTATGGGAGCATGTGTAACTGAAGAGCAGGCTATTGCACGTGCTCAGTACCTTGACTTGGTTTACTCCCAGTCTGGTACGCTATATGATTATTTGCCTAATGCCTTGAGGCCCGGAACTTCCAAAGCACTGCCAAAGCCATCCGTTGACGGTGTCATTGGTTCTGTAAATCCGTAGGAAAAAAGAAGGGAAAAGGGAAAAATAAAGCTGGTCAACCCAAACAGGATTCCCCTAAACCTCCACCCGAGGAAGGAACCAAATGCAAGCCCAAGTATCCTTGTCTTATCTGTGACGAGGATCACTATACCAAAGACTGCCCTAGGCAGTCTGAAGTTAGTCGTTTGTTGAAAGATGCTCCTGGGACTCTTGCAGTGCTGAAAGAACCTTTCCCCTCGTAGTAAACGCAAAATTGTTTCTGCATCGGCTCCCCCTCCTGAATCTGCTCCTTTGAGCTGAGCTCTTGACTCTTATGCTCATTCCCCTTGGCTAGGAGTCTATGCTTCTTCAGATCCTTTAAATGAAATATTTCCTTCTGATGAAGCCATTATCAAGACCATGTCTCTCGAGGAACCCCCTTGGTCCCATCTCCACCATTATTCCTCGTTCCTCCCTGCCCACTAGGAAATGCTTGCCTGTCTTGAGCGGCTTGCTCCTTGTCTCCCCTCACAACCCCTTCAGATACCTGTTCAAGTTTATCAAGTGTCTTCTAAAGGGAACATGGGAAACATCACGCAAACCCAACTGATCGACATCTCTGTTAAACCAGAGATTGTCAAGCATATCCATGTAGGAGTAACTTGTACTCCTGAGGAGATTCAGCTCTATACCGGTCTTTTTCACAAATTTCATGATGTGTTTGCTTGGTCTTACGATGAAATGCCCAACATCGACCCAAGTATCGTGGTGCATGAGATACCCATGTATCCGGGAGCTAAGCCTGTCTGACAGTGTTTACGCCCCGTGCACCCCCGAAAGGCTGCAGCCATTAAAGAAAAAGTTGAAAAGCTTCTTAAGGCTGGTTTTATCTACCCCATCCCACTCACAGATGATGAGTGTGCCGAGAGTGAAATGTATTCATTCATGGACGGTTTTTCTGGTTATAACCAGATTAATATCGCACCCCCCGATCAGCACAAGACCACCTTTATCTGTCCGTGGGGCACTTTCACCTATAAAAAGCTTCCTTTCGGTTTGAAGAACGTCGGTGCTACCTTCCAACGCGCGATGTCTTATGCATTCCATGATATTTGACATATCATGCAACCTTACCTGGATGATCTACCAGCTCATTCATCGAAACAACAGGACCATCCTGCTCACCTTCGCGAAATTTTTCTCCGTTGTCGACACTACCGCATCCGGCTCAATCCACATAAGTGTGTCTTCTGCGTAGAATCTGGCAGACTTCTTGGGTTCATCGTCTCCTAAGAGGGCATCTGTTTGGACCCCCTTAAGGTCGAGGCCATTCTGAATGTTCCTCCCCTTGCTTCTTTGCAGCAATTGCAAAGCTTGCATGGCAAAGCGAATTTTTTACGACGCTTCATTCCGAACTATGCCGAGGTGGCCAAAGGTTTTACGTGGTTACTAAAGAGGGACACCCCTTTTCGTTGGGATGCCGCTGCTCAAGAGTCCTTCGAGCACCTCAAGGCTCTCCTTGTTTCGGCTCCATTGTTGCGTCCTCCTGATTATCATCGCGACTACACTCTGTATTTAGCCGCTGTCGATACCACCATTGGCATGGTTCTCGTTCAAGATGATGACGATGACACTGAGCATGTAATTTATTATATTAGCCGCAATCTATTAGATACAGAATCTCGATACGCTCATGTCGAGAAGTTGGCATTGGCCACCATTTGTGCCGTCCAATGTTTCCGCCATTATATCTTATTGCGCACTACGACAGTGATTTCTGATTGCAACTCGATGTGCATCCTATCACGTCGACTGTTGGGGGGCAAGTACTCGAAGTGGATTTTTATCCTCCAAGAGTTCGACTTTGAATTCACTACCGCCAAGTCCAAAAAATCCCTCATCTTTGCTGAATTGTTCTGCTTTTGCCATCTCTTACGCACCCTCTCGATTAGAGGACCATATTCTGGACAAAACCCTCTTCTTAATCAGCACCCTCGATCCTTGGTATGGGGATATCATTGTCTATCTACAGATGTCCTCTTTTCATCCCGAGATATCTAAGGATGCTCGACGACGGATTCACCATCAATCTCAGCCCTATCGTATTATTGGGGACACCCTATACCGGCTCGGCACCGACTCTGTTCTCTGCCGATGTTTAACGCTCGAGGAAGCTGAGCGAGTTTTAAATGACTTCCATTCTAGCGCCTGTGGTGGTCACATGTCCGGATATGCTACTACTCAAAAGATCCTCCGTGCCGGTTACTTTTGGCCCTCCATATTTAAGGACTGCATTCTTGCCGTCCGTTCTTGTCATGAGTGCCAAATCTACCAGCGGAAGATGCGTGCGCCTCCCGCTCCATTGCACCCTGTTGTTACCGTCGACCCTTTTGCAAAATGGGGAATTGATTATATGACCTGTAACCCTCGCTCGGCTGGGGGGCATGGGTATATCATCGTTTCCATTGATTACTTCACAAAATGGGCTGAAGCGATGCCCACACTATCTGAAGACGGTCACACAGCGTCGCAATTCTTGTTTAATCATGTCATCTCACGGTTCGGAGTCCCTCAGGCCATCGTCACTTATCATGGAAAGCATTTCCGTAATCATATGATGACTGATCTTACAACCCAGTTAGGCTTGCGGCACGATAGCTCGACTCTATACTATCCTCAGGCTAATGGCCAAGTGGAAGCCGTCAACAAGGTTCTAGTTACGATGCTTCAACGAACCATATGCATGCACAAGTCCAACTGGCACTTGATGTTGTTCTCTGCCTCGTGGGCCTACTGAACCTCTGTGAAGGATGCCACCAGTTTCACTCCCTTCCAATTGGTTTATGGACTGGAGGCTACCCTTCCCATCGAGTACGAGATCCCTTCTTTAAAATTTGTCGTCAAATTACTCCCTGACACTACTCCGGTAGAGGAACGCCTTCTTTACCTAGAGCGGCTAGACGAGACTCGTCGACTAGCCTCTCTAGCTATCGAAGCATAGAAGAAGCGAGTGAAAACTCACTTTGATCATACTGTTCATCCTCGTTCTTTTGTTGAGGGAGATTTAGTCCTGCTCTACGATCAAGCCAATGATATGCTGGGGGCAGGCAAATTCGAGCCCATGTGGCACGGGCCTTATATTGTCAAGTGAGTTTTGCAAAAAGGGGCCTGTGAGCTAATTGAATATGAAGGTAACCCTCTGGATAAGCCCCGAAATGGGCTTTACTTGAAAAATTATTATGCATGAATTCCAAGCACCGCTTTCACTCCTGGACTTCTCACTGTGTCATGTGTCCAAGACAAACATGCTTATGACAAACAAATGCTTCCTTGCACTGCCAATTGACCCACTTGTCCAAAGTTTACTGCCTCATCGTGACTTTTGGTTGGATAAAAGCGCTAATGAGCGCTCATGAACAGACAGACCGTGCTGCCAGCATGGAAGTACACGTGATTCCCGCGATGGCCCAATTTTATGTATCAGCAGTGGTCCTTTTGGTCCCTTCGGCGATGATCTCACTATCTGCACTAATCACTTGCGATGTCAGCGCTGAAGATCAGTTATGTTCCCGCGATGATCCAGATTGGGTGAATTGTTCCAATAGTCGGCCTTCCAAATGACTCCAGACCTGGTTGTTGGCCTTGTTTATGTTGCCCTTCCTTCCCTGGTGTGGCAGTTCTGTTAATTGTGCTACCTTCCTTAATGATAAGCTCTCCTTTCCACCTTTCATGGAGACTCCTTCTCTTATTTAAACTCTCACCATTTCTATGCATGGCTAGTTGGACAGTTTGATAGTTGGCTAGTTGAGCAGTGCTGTGAGTGCTTTGTGAGTTTGCTAGATAGCTGGTGTGAGTGTGATAAGTGTGGAATTGTTAATAGCTTTTGGAAGGTTGTGAAGTGCCCTTGATCTTGTGTAAAACTTGTGAGTGAGAGAACTCTTGTATTTTGGGGAGATCCATCTTCAAAGGGTGAATGCTTGAAGAACATGCTGGCTGGACTCTTCTCTGAGAAGGCTTGTGACGTCAAGACTTTGGTTGTAAGCTGACTCTTATTTCATTATTAATGCAATCAATGATGTTTTCCAATGTTTTGTATGTAATGTACTTGATAGCTCATGACTTCTTGACTTTGTGAGTAAATAGTTCATTGTTGTATCCGGTTACGTGCTTTGTTGTATTTCCTTTGCTTTGTTTCAGGTTGATCACTCGTTGAGGAGAAGGAAGCGGAAGCTAGAGTAGCGCAACGGAACTCCATCGACCACCAGTTGAGGTAGGCCTCTAACTTGAACTATTTAAGGAAAGCTATTGTTGATTTGTCCTTGTTTGTGACTAGACCCACTCTAGGGCTAGAGGGGTTGCCTCTATCCGCAGAGGGAACAATTTCCTGCATCACATGTCTTGTCCATACTTGGATATGTTTGTTATTGTGTTTATTGATGATATATTGGTATATTCTAAAAATGAGGAAGAGCATGTTGAACATTTAGTAGCAATGTTGAGGTTGTTGAGAGAGCATCAGTTGTATGCTGAGCTCAACAAGTGTAGTTTCTTTTAGACTGAGGTACACTACCTGAGGCATGTTGTCTCCAAGGATGGAATTGCAGTAGATCCAGAAAATATAAGAGCCATCATGGAGTGGGTAAATCCTAAGAATGTGGATGAGGTGAGATCTTTCATGGGTTTGGAAGGCTACTATAGGAGGTTCATTAGGAACTTCTCACATATTTCTTATCCTATTACATCAATGCAAAGGAAAGGTAAGAAGTTTGAATTGAAAGAGGAGTGTGATGCTAGTTTTGAGCAAATCAAGTAGTTGTTAACACATGCACCAATGTTAAATATTGTAGATCCAGACCAGGAATTTGTAGTGTGAATAGATGCTTGCAAGAGAGGACTTGGTGGAGTCCTTATGCAAGATGGACAATTGATATTCTATGAATCATGGAAACTGAATGACCATGAGTAGAACTATCACATGCATGACCTTGAGTTGGCAGTGATTATAAATGCATTGAAGATGTGGAGACACTATCTTCTAAGTAGGAGGTTCACATTGATGAGTGATCACAGTGGGTTGTGATATCTATTTGACCAACCGAATCTGAATGGTAGGCAGGCTCGGTGGTTGGCTACGATCAATGAATTTGATTTTGAGATCAGGTATATCAAAGGTAAAGAGAATAGAGTGGCAGATGCTCCTAGCAGGAAGATACAGGTAAATCACTTAGCGACTATGAACTCCTATTGGAAATATCTATAGGATAGGATATTGCAAACAGGTCAACATGATTTTAGATATATGGATATTATGCACAGGTTGCAACAGAGCAGCGATACAGGTACAAGTACAGGTGATGGTACATGTATAGGTACATGAATTGGTACAGGTAGTGGTACAGGTACAGGTATAGGTGCACGTGCATAGGATATGGATTATTTTCTTACAACATATGGATTAGTCAGATTCAAAGATAGGATATATTTGTCGGATATAAGTGAGCTCAAGAAGATGATCTTGAGGGAGTTTCATGCAAAACCTTATTCGGGTCACCTAGGTTATCAGAAGACACTGATAGCAATGAAGAGATTTTACTATTGGCCGAACCTAAAGAGAGATGTAGCATAGTTTGTGCCTAGGTGTTTTGACTATCAACGTGTGAAGGTAGAATGTAAACATCCAGGTGGAATACTACAACTGATCATGATTCCAAAGTGGAAATCAGAAGTCATTTCCATGGACTTCATCACACGATTTCCGGGGACAATGAAACAAAACGATTCCATCATGGTTATTGTGGACAGGTTGATAAAGGTTGCACACTTCACTCCAATGAAGTCTACATTCTCACATAGTGATGTAGCACATGTATTCATCTGAGATGTGGTCAGATTGCATGGTGTTCCAAAAAAGATTGTGACAAATAGGGATGTGAAGTTCACTTCCAAGTTTTGGAAGGAGTTTTTTGGAGGTTTGGGCATAGAGTTGGCCTTCAATACAACTTATCATCCATAGATAGATGGACAGACAAAGAGGGTCAACAAGATATTGGAGGACATGTTGAGGATGTATGTGATGCATTAGCAATGAAAGTGAGAAGAGTACCTTCCACTAGTACAGTTCGCGTACAACAATGGGTATCAGGAATCATTAAGGATGGTCCCTCTTGAGGCATTATATGGGCGAAGTTGCAATATTCCTACTAGTTGGAGTGATCTGGTTAACAGGGTATTGATTGGAGCAGACATGGAATAGGAAATGCAGGTTATAAGGAAAAATCTAAAGGCAGCACAGGATGGGTAGAAAATCTATGCAGATAGGAATAGGTTGTTAAGGGAGTTCTAGGTTAGGGAATAGGTGTACTTACACATCAAACCGAAGAGGAGCTCCTTTTGGATTGGATCATGTGTCAAGCTGGCACCACAGTTTTGTGGGCTCTTTAGTATTGTTGAGAGGATTGGGCCAATAGCTTATCGACTAGCACTGCCTTCGACGGTGAAATTACATGATTGTTTCCATTTTTGATTGCTTAAGAAGTATGTTAAAGATGTTGATCATGTAATTGACTAATATGTATTACAAGTGGAACCAGATGGAGAATTCCTGCCAGAGCCTTAGTGTATATTGCAAATAAAGGTGCTCATGCTTTGGAACTACGAAAATGAGTAGGTTAAAGTGAAATGGAAGCAATTTGGGCCCAATGAAGCTACATGGTAGATGGTAGCTCAGATCTGGGCTATTTATTCTTCCTTGTTTGTCGATTGAGGGAAAACAATTTTGGATTGGTGTTTTGGTTTGATTTTGATATATGCTTTGGTATATGTTTTAATATATGTTTGGTGATGTTGGTAGATGTACATAAGCATATGGATGTAAATATTGCCATGAGATATGTTATAAAGCTCCAATAAGTAGTATGGGTGTCATGTCATTATGATGTCATGTTGTTATGTTTTCATGTAGGTTTTCAACTTAGCAGGTTGATCATTGTAAGTATTGCAACAAGCTAAGTTATAAAGCTCCATCGGTAGTATATTTTTCTTATAGCAGTTTTTGTGGTTATAGGTGTTGTTGAACACCAAGGACAGTGTTCCCCCAAGGGGGAGTGTTCTGTAACAACTTTGGTAAAAATTCCATGTAATAAAAGTAAATAAAGGCAAAATAATAACCATGGATGATGGGACTCTTATTGCAAGATGAATGTTGGGAAAAATCCTAGTGATGGGGATCACTTATGATTGTTTAAAGCTAAGGAAAATGGAAAAGGCAATGGCTAAGGATTTGGAAAGTAAAATGGCATTTTAGCACATTTATTTATGAAAATAATGGAAATTAGGAGAGAAATGAAGTGAAAGGTCACAAGTTGCATGTGAGGAGGAAAATGAAGAAAATAGAGGCCTCATCCATAAAAAGGCTTATGACGATTAGTTGTTAACCTTTTGTTAGTTCATTTTTGGAGCTCTCTCATTATTCTCTCCCTCTCTCTCATACTCTTGGAGACTTAGAGTTTTCTTGGAGCACTCTTGGTGAGTGTGGAATACATGGATTCTTGAGAAAGAAGGAAGAGGAAGAGAAAGAAATCACAAGAGAGCATCGGGATTAGCAACTACATCATATTTTCTTGCAGGTACCGAGTTGCATGTATGTTTCCTTGACTATTTTTGGCATGCATTGCATATGCATGTGAATTATTGGTTGTAATTTGTCATTAGCAGGGAGGATTGCCTGGATTGATAGTAGATTGACTAGCTTTGACATTTCCTGGATAGCCATCATGATTTTGGATTTACTTTCTTTATTGTTTTTGGTTGAATCACATGTTTCCTTAGCTTGGGTTGAGTTATTAGTTCCTAGAAGCCCTGGTTGGAAAAACACTTTGGAAGCCCTGTAACAGCT
>APFE030143346.1:55684-99050 GCA_000404065.3 Pinus taeda | reverse complement strand
AATAAAAGGTAGGTGATGAAGACCTACTTGGGTTCCAACACTTTTGTTCGTAGAAGAGACGTCGCCCACGCTCCTTTGTCTTGGCCGGTCACAATCCTCCACTATCCTCGTGAATGGACACCTGCACACAAAGAGAACAACACAAACACAAGCGTGAAATCTAATATAGGCAATTATACATCAGTCAGGAAGGACATAATTCAACATTAATCATTACAAAAATGAGAATGGAACCATAATGATAGTCATCTATTATTAATAATCAACAAAGGAGAATACAACCAACGTCCTGACGTCAATTCCTCCTTTGGTTGGGTGCTCAGCTACACAAGTCTTGCAAAACTTAAAGGGATGAGGGACAAGCCTCTCTCTCTTTGGTGACAAGATCTCCTTACTTAGGTTAAGCCTTATGGACACAAAGAAGGCTCTTGCAACTCTAATCTCTTGATATCTTCCTTTCAGCACCAGTACTATTACCACTACCACTAGAACTAGAACTAGCTTGCTCAAGGTGTTAGTGCTTAAAATTTCACTTCAGGCTGAAAAAGGTAAACTCCAAGGCAACATCAAACCACTTAGCCTCGTAGTAGCCCTACGGGGCAGGAGAGGGCTCTCTCCGGTTTATCTCGGAAAAGATCTTCAACGGGCAGAGATAACCAATAAAGAACACTGATTTTAGGCTAGTAAACTGATAAAAAAGGTTTGATTTGGGATTTTTAGGGTTTTGGTGGAAATTGGGGAAAGGCAATTTTGGGTGCGGGGATTGGACACAGTTTTCGCAGGGGGTTCTTTGGGGCGAGGTAGGAGACTGTATTGATGCCTTTGAAAGATTTGGATGGATGAGAATGACTGGTAAGGAGCTAAGGAGAGCAAACAATCACCTTGAATTCTCCTTAAACAGCTGAAAACATTGATATTAAGCAAACTTAAACGCAGAGCATAGCAACCATGAATTCTACCTTAACACTTCATTTGCCTAATTTGCAGAAGAAAAAGTAAGAAGATGATTCACATAACAAACTTACAAGTACAAAGATAAACACACCATCAATACATGTAACCACAACAATCCCAAAAAGGACTGCAAAACCCTGGTCTTTCTTCCTTTGCCAAAAATGCAGAGATACAATGAGTAATACAATAGAATCTTTCTCCCTCAAGAGTCCAACCATGAAAATGACCAAGAAAGTACATAATATAGGCAATATAACATATTTCCTTGCCTTTAGGGGTCAAGCTCACTATCCTAGGAGCTATTTCAACCAATTCCAAACTGAGCACTAAAATCTAGGCAGTCAAAACAACTTGCCTCTATAAGCTAGGAAACTAATTCATTCATTAAATTTTTGCCTATTTCATTAATGAATCTTCTAGAAGAGATAAATAAGTGTCAAAGTATCATAAAATTACATCATTTACATCAAGGAGGATCAAAATCCACTCCAAAAAGTCAAACCTAGTCAAAACTGCGTTTTGCTGAGCTGTAGGTGCATTTATGTGAAAATAGCCTGATGCGTAGCGCCCTGAATCTCAATGCGTAGCGTGCCTTTGGGCCTGCTTCTGAGGCCCTTTCCGGTGTCCAAATGAGCAAAAAGTTGGATTTTTGGAAATTTCTGGATGTCTACTTTCCAACCCAAGTGGAATTTCTAATTTTGGTGACCATTTGCCCCTCCAAAATTGCAATCTCCCAAGACCTGCTTCCTGTGTGTCAAAAAGGTGGCAGAAAGTCATTTTTTGCTTGTTTTTTGACCTTCTGGAGGCTCAAAACTTGGTGAAATTTCTTGGAAATTGTTGAGCAAGTGTATTTTTGCATGAAAAATCCAAAAATGCTGAGTTTTCATGAAAAGTAGTTGCCCATCTTCAGGGTAGCGCGCGGCACGCTACGCGTTGGGGAAGAAAACCTGTTTTTTGCCAAAAAAATTCACAAATGACCAAAAATACTCAAAAAATTTTGAAATTTGTGCAGAAGGTAATTCATTTAGTACCATGCTCCTTCAAGGAAGCCTCAGCCAATATGTGGAGGGGATCTAGCCTTTTTCTTCGTTTTAGTGCCTTGGCCAACCGTCCTTTGAGCACCTTCATTTTTGCCTTACATACGTGCATTCGAGCCCAATAATGGTTTTTCATGTTCCGGAGCATGTCCTTATCTTTGTTAGCCTTGGCCAACAACCTCTCCAAATGAGCATTGACCCGGAGAAGCATAGCCTCTCGCTCAATGGGTACCAAATCACCGGGTCTCTTACGAGCCAAGTTGCGGTCTTCATGGATCCTCCGCAACTCATCGAGAGTGTGCTCATCCTCTAATTGCTTATTGCACTGCTCTAAATATGTGATTGTCCATTGTGCCATCTTTAATTTTTCTTGCAACAAGCGATTTTCAGCCTCCCGTTGCTGAATGATCTCCTTAAGCTCTGAGCTAGGAGAACGAGTGTCAAAATCAATGATGTCAATATCTGGATCACCTGACAATCCCTCGTCAATCATGGGTTGCTTGCCGCTCTCTGATACCTGTGCTACTATCGAAAGCGAGGCCCCTTCCACCTGGTGTGGAGATAACACTCGCGGTGCTGATGAAGAAGGCGAGACCCCTTCCACCTGATGTGGAGAAAATACTCGTCGAGCTGATGCAAATAAGGCCCTGTGGCCTCTCTGATATGTGACCAATGGAGGGGAGCTGACATGTTTGGGCTCAGGGATGTCATACTGCTGTGAAGGTCCTCCCTCCTCATGAACAACCTCAGGGGGTGGTGGCGCTGTGAAGAAATCTCGAGAGATGAAATCCTCCCATGGAACACCCTGTTGGGCCAACTGATGCATGACCACAATCTTGATCAAAGCATAATGGTAGATGCTCCTGTGTTTCTGTGTTGGGCTCTTTATCTACACCAAGGGCACCATCCTCTCAATATTGCGGCACATGAAGAAAGGAATGTTCATCATCCGTACCCATGTGAAATGCATCAACAAGTGGATATGATACGAATACAAATGTGAAAATCTTCCCTCACAGGTGAAATAGCGAATGATGAGCCTCATCAAGGGCGCATACTCATCCCTCAAGAATCTGAAAGGAAACACACCAGTTAGGTGCCTCATATATACAGGTTTAATGTAGGGCTCACACTGGAATCTATCCAACAGCTGGCGCTTGTTCCACTGTTCTCCAACATTGGGTATCCCTATTGCTTGAGCAACAATCTCAGGTGACAATGTAAAATCCACCCCTGCAAGATTCACATGCCCGTTGTGCAAATGAAAAACAAACAAGCGGACCAATTCCCTGTGGTGCTGAATTTGGGAAATTCTCTCGCAATATCCATAGCATGATTGATGACGGAAACATGTGACTGCAAATGGACAAGCTTGCAAATAGGCCAAAGAGGTGGGCTCCTCTCTCACATGCTGACCACCCTTACCATCCCTGTGAGGCCTCCTTGGCACCTCAACCTCCGGTGTTGACTCGCGGTGATCACTTTTCTCATAGTCTATTTCGGTTTCTGACATGGTTTTGAGAGCAAAATGGCTGAAATGTATTGCTGCTTCTGCTCAAATGACCTGTTGTTTTGACTGTTTGAATGCTGCTCCAAGGGGACAAAAAACACAAGGGAGATGTTAGGGAGGGGGACTTTTGAGGGGATTTAGGGAATATATATATAAAAGGGAATTTAGGGAAAGAATTGTGACATATACATCATCACATAATCATAATTTGCAGGGGTTTGATAGGAGGTAGGGTTTAGGGAGATTTTATTGAATTTTAGGGATAGGGGTAGGATTTTAGGGCTTTTGATATTTTTTTTAGGGAAATTGTGTGAAAGTGACAAGGGAAGTGATAATGTGAATGTGGGGAAATGAGAGAGTGAAAAAGATGACCTTGGGCAGTGAACTCAAAACCCTAGCTTCACTTGCAATTTGAAATTTTTAAACATAATATATATGAATTTCATGCTTCACACTTGATGGCATTTGACATATTTTCCATGCTCATTTTTCTTTAGCAAGAAAAAAACATTGATGACTTGAGGCCTACCTGTAAAACTTAAGAGATTTGAGGTTGTTTTGAAGCTTGTTGGCAATTTGCTGTAGGTGAAACCCAACGCGTAGCGCGCGGGTTCTGATGCGTAGCGCCCATGATTTTTAACACTGGAACTTCTGCCCTGACGCGTAGCGCGCACCAAACGCGTAGCGCACAGGCCCTGATGCGTAGCACACGGGCTCTATTTCTTAATTCGCCAGTTTCACACTAAATCACCTTTCATGCTTGCTCTTGGACTTTTGGAGGCAAATGAATTGCAAAATGAGGAGAGATGGGCTTTTATAAGCTTGATTTAAATTAATTTCCCCTCAAACCCACTTTATAATGTTTATGCAATGACACTTTTTAAAACTAATTGCTGTTGACTTGTGGTTTCCTTTTTGTCATGAAATTGGTTGAAATGATGCTTTTTCTTGAAAATTTTTGCAGGGATAGCTTCTGAGGCTCTACTAACTTGAAGGTCACTTTTAGGGCTTCAACTTAACCCGCTGCTACCTTATCTTTGGTGAAGTTATAGAGACACAAGCTACAATAGGCTAGCGCTAGTCAGAGAAAGATGCTGCTGGTTTCATATGTGTAGGTCTCCCGTAAGGGAATTGGCAAAGGAGACCAAGGCCGCATGCCAACTTTCGGAGAGTTTGAATTTTCTTACAAATTTTTACAAAAATGAGAAAATGACCTTGCCTTCAAAAACAGAGTTTTTGAACTCAAGGTAAAAATTAGCTATACAATATGAAATCATCTGAAGTGATGCTTTGATGGACATCCCTCTAGCCTGCTGGGCATTTATTGACCTCAAAAGACATGACCTCAAAATACAAAATTGGACTAAACCCTAAACCTAGGACCTTGATTTCAAGACAAGACCAATGACCTTGTAAGGAATTTATTGACTGAAACAAACTTAATCCAACAGTGCCAAGAGGGGAATAAAAGACACAAGCTCCTCTATCAGGCTTATGGCATGCCTAATGGAATGCAATAAGATGACACTGATGAGACACCTACTTATGTAAATTCAAAGAGCTTTGATCGCTGATGGAGGGCTACTAGACCGACTCTAACACAAGGCATGGAGACAAGTTTTTATAGATGAAAAGGAAGGGATAAGATCAATCACAACAATAATGGATTTGGCTTCATCACTTGGAAACTTCTATGGAATGGTGGCAAACTACTTCCCATTCAAGGAGATTCGAAGCCAAACCATCTTCACTTAACATACATTTAGTTGGTGAATGAGTTGGATAGAACTTTTGGAGGTTGACTGGTTAAAAACTTTGCCCAAAAAGGTTGGCACGATTGCGACTCTGGGACAGAGCGCTAATGGCCCGCCCCTTTTATAGGATTTTCCCCATTGGCATGGGCAGAACACAGTGGCCCATCACTAATGTAAAAAGGGTCATTTTTAAGGGCAAGCTGCAGGATATGTCTTCAGGGCATATGAAGCTCATGTTCAGAAGGGAATGATGCAAGTGGTTTCAAGTCTTATCACTTCTCACAAGTCCCGTAATGTGTCCTCCAAGATGCAGGAGAGGGGTAACAGGGACGGTGACAAATGGTGACAAATTACTGTGTAACACCATGTCACATAAATAAAAAAGATACCAAACCAAAACCATAACTCAATGACATTCAGGGGAGGCTTATCTCATCACATTAGCATGATACATATATAATCATAATCATATCAATATAACAACATCATGCATGACCATACCAACTATATACCATGGCCTATATATGACAACCATAACCTTGACAACATCAAATTTTAACCAAAGAGAGCACAACCCACTTTGATACCACCCTATAACTGCCTCCTCCCACATTTACCCAGTTTCACAGGTTTTCCAAAGGTAAACATGAGTCGAGGGTCACTATTGATAAGACTCGACCTCCTATATGACCTTAAGGAAATGGATTTGACAACTTAAGAACTTACTGACTTCCCTCATGTGTTACAAGACCTCCAAAATCTAACCAACCCCTCCAGGTGTCCAATCCCTGATCTGAATCTCTTTTTCACTGACCTAGAGCCTCACTCGCTCCCTCTAAAAGTCCTGTAAGTGACTGTAAGCCTCCATTAACTCCCATAGGCCCGCTTCCCAATGAATTTGGACGTTTCCAATCAGTTATGTGCCAATGACCCCAAATTATGAACCATTTTTTCAAGGCTAGGACTCAGGTCTTTGCCCAAAACTCAATGAAACTTCCATAAATGATAAATAACATAGAAACAAAGCTTCTAAACCAAAAACTTGAATAAGGAATTGAACTAACCCCTCCCAACTAGGACATGCTTTCCATCAAACGCATGGTAAACATGCAACCTACAGGTCATGAATCCATATCTGAACATAGGGATTTGAAACTTATCTAAGGTTTACCAAGAAGGACCAATGCCTTCACACAATAGTTGTCATAACACCAATCAGGTCATGCATTCATTAACTAGATATTCATTATTAAAATGTGATAATATCCATACTTAAATATGCCATATAACAATGCTTATAACCAACATATAACCAAATATATAACAAGGATAGAACATCCATTAAAGCCACATAATAAAAAGTATAATTACTCATAAATTACAAGAGAACTTAACTCTTATTAACCATATGCAAAAGCCAACCAAGTCGGGGACTTCCACATACCACCCGACCATAAATTGGGTTGAACCAAATATTTCTTTCATCCAATCACGCTTGTGTAATATTCCAAGCATGAATGTGGGATCCCATGGGATAAACTAATGGATAAACAACCCAGGGAATCCACAGGTTAAACCACCTCCACCCTCACCATACCATGATCTCACCTATATCGGTCTTGAGATCACAAAACCAAACCAATATTGGATGCCTCATAATTCCTTCACCATCCCTTGAGGAATTTTCATGTCTCCACCCACCTCTTGAGAGCTTTCCGAAGAAAATAATCTTCACCCCCAACCCTTGCAATTTTCCTGAGACCACCTCACCTGGATCCAAAACCTTATGGAAATCCAAATCTCAACCAAGAAATAATCCAATCAAACCATAGTTATCTGAAAATGGTAAAGCAAGGCTAAAACCATTGTCAAAACCTAAAAAAAAACCATGCCAATGACAACAAAAGAACCAAATACACACAAATGCATACCATGCATGCCATAACTAGCTAGGAAATCATACATGAAACTTGCTACCTGCAAGTATTCCCATTGAAGATTCTTGATCCAATCTTTCCTTGCTTGATCCTTTCTTTCCTTTGCTTTCCTTATCCTTTCTTTACTTTCCTTGTCCTTCCTTTGCTTTCCTTTACTTGCTTTATTTCCTTCTCCTCTTGGTGCTCTTCTCCTCTCTAAGACTAATTCCCAAAAAGGAACTGACAAAATACCCAAAGTGATGCTCTGATGTATTTTTATTATTGATGCCTCTCATTTCTTAATTTTCCTTCAATTTACTCGCATGAAACATGTGACCTTTCACCTCCATTTTCTCCTATTTTCATTTATTTTCATAAAATAAATGCCAATAATGCCTTTTTTTCCTTTTCAAATACTTTGCCATTGCATTTGCCAATTTCCCCTTATACATAATAAACAACAAGTGATGCCCATTGGGATATTTTTCCCAACATTGAGCTTGGAATACATGTCCCATGGCCTTGGTCTTATTTTTCCTTTATTAACTTTATTACATGAACTTTTGACCCAGGGTTGTTACACAAAAGGAGACTTACCAATAAATATGTGGACATATGTGTGATAAGAGCATTAAATATAAATAAAAAATTATCCCATGTATTTGGATGCTTCTTATTATAAGCCCTTGAAATTGGAACCAATTTCTTGTTGACTATTTATTTCTACCCATTTGCATGTGGATGTGATCCGTAAACTTTCGTGGATATTCCACTAGAAAGATCGTCAAAACATATATAATAATATTATATTCAAAAACTAAAATTATACGTTATTACAGTTTCATCAGATTTTTTGATCTATAGATTTACTATTAATAATTCATGTATGTGAATGAAAATTATGCGAAAAATAGAGAACGAAAAGGATAAGAGCTCACACACACATTTGACACAAGATATGTTCTGGGAAACTCTTTCTAGAGAAAAACCCCATTAGGGTGAGGGATCTCCACTCTCTTTCTCTGAATGAAAATAAGGTTGTGAATACAAAGAAGTATGACCTATGGATCATGGGATGTTGCAGTGCACAAATCCTCTTTTTGTGCTCTACCCCTATCCCCCTTATCTATTTTTGCTTAGTTATGGAACAAATGAACTCGAAAGAATGGAATTCATTTTCCTCCTAGTGGCCTAGTTATAAGACAACCCAATATCCTACTAGTGGTTAGGTTTGACTACCTCAATTATTAACCAAAGTTACTGATCCAGGTGGATATTGGTGGCCCCCCGCCAATTCCACTTGGACCCCTACCATTATTTCTTTCAGGTTTTCAGTTTCTTTAGTTGTAGCATAGTTTACTATTTTTAGCAGTTTTTTCGGGTCCTAAACTTCTGAAGCCATTTTTAGGCCCTAAACATCATTTTTTTGGCAATCTACCGCTAACAATGTTTTGCCCAAAATTGAGTTTTTTTTCATAGTCCTCAGAGAGATCTTTCCAATGGGTTATCATGTGCATCAAATGGAGATAATATGACCAAGTTGCGACCCCGGGAAGTTGGCTTTCCAACTCACCCCAATAGGGCCCATAAACTCTTGGTGTTACATCTCCTCGGGTTAGGGTTTTGGTTGTTTAGGGTTTTCTCTTATTGTTAAATAATAAAAAGGCCCTTGAGCCTCATTGCAACACAGTTCATTGGCATGTAGCCGCTACATCTCTTCTCAGATATAAGCTACCATCGCCCAAGCTAGTCTTATTTCCATTTTGTTTGTAAGCATATTTCAGTATCTGATATTAAAATGAAGTGTTATTTCTACTGCATCCTTGTATTTATGGTTATATATGTAGTTTGTTGCATTCTTGTTTAAATCTTGATCAACGGTATCAAAGCGCTCTGCTCTTTCTCTGTTTTTCTTTGCATATCCTAAATGAGGTCGGGATATAAGGAATTAGGGCTTGAACTAGTCGAACCTTTGCAAGACCAGCCTCGCAAATCCCGATGGCCTCCCATGGCGGATGAAAAGAAATACGTGGGGGCATGAGATCCTATCAAAATCTTGCTCGAGGAAGCCCTCGAGAGAAAAATGAATGTGATGATGGACAACTTTTCCCATATCCTTCAACGGCTACCCAAGGGCGACACATCTATGTCCGGCAGCTACTCTGGAAGCGCCACACCCTTTAAGGTACAAGTTAACTTTGACACTCCCATATTTGAGGGTCAGATAGATGTAGACGTTGTAGATAAATGGTTAAATCTGCTAGAAGGGTATTTTTTCATTCATGATTTTTCCAGCCGATAAAAGATCACCTTTGCACTTCTAAAAGCAGCCCCCCACGTGAAGGACTAGTGGGAAACCTACTGTGAGAAAAACAATGAAAATACGAACTCACTATTTTCAGTCGCACCCACTTGGACCTCGTTCCGGGATGCCATCAAGGAGAAGTACTACCCTATCAGGAGCTATGAGGATAAATACATAAATTGCAAAACGCTGCGACAGGGAAGGGACCAAGATGTGTCGAAGTTTACCAATGTTTTTCATACCCTTTGCACGAAGTTGGATATCAAGGATTCTGAGAAGAATTTGGTTCTGAAGTACCTCGGTTGCCTACATAGGTACATCCAGGGCGAGATGGGATTCCTAGAAATATCCTCACTTGGCACGACATACCAATATGTAGTCAAGATCAAATAAAAGTTTAAACAGAATAAGCAAGACTTTGGATGTACGAATCCGAAGCAAGGGAAAGGTGCTGCCAAACCACAGAACAAGGGACAAAGCCAAGGTGGGGCAACCCAAGAAAACCCACCAAATCTGCAAGTAAAGAAAAATGTCACAAAGCTAAAGAAGGACACGGGAAAGTGGTGTGAGTTCCATAAGAGCTCCACCCACACCCACAACACAAGTGAGTGTTGGGCCAAGCAGTCATTGGTGGCCAAGCTAAAGGCTTCAGAATTAGATGCATCTTATGACTCTGAGTTAGAACCCAATAATGGGAATGACAAAGGGAAGCAAATTATCAATGTGGATCCCAATGCCACTATTTCCACCACGAAGATCCAAAAGGAGGAACCCGAATATCCAGAGGAGGAGGAATGCCTCTTCCAATCCTAGATGTGGGTAAAGGGTTTCCTGCTATAGTTTATTTATTGTTGACAGCAGGAGCTAAAAGAACCTCATTTCGACAGAGGTCGTGAAGTGGCTAAGCTTATCAACCATAACACATCCACAACCGTACACCATCGGGTGGCTTCACTAGGGACGGGATCTTCGCGTGAACTAGCAGTGCCACCTTCCATACAACATCAAGCCCTTCACGGATGAGGTATTATGTGACGTTGCTCCCCTTGATGTTTGTGATGTATTATTAGGACAACCATACTTATGGAAGCAAAATGTTGTGTATGAGTCAAGGCCATGTGCTGTTATTGTTACTTTGGAAATGCAATTGTACAGGATACCGGAGGTAGCACTGCCTACCACCATCTCTTTGGTTACTACAAAACAATGCAGTAAGCTCATTTCCAAAATTGGGAAATTTGTTTTCCTGATGATACGCCCTCAGCAAAAGAAGAATACGGTGGCCACGACCCCCAGACAGGACCCCTCTGCATGGCAACAATAGATGGATAAGGTCGTGGAGGAGTATGAGAACATCTTCACCTCCCCCACAGGGGTTCCTCTAAACTGTCAGGTCAAAAAATCCATCGATCTAACCCCAGGTGCACAGTTTCCCAATGGACCAATCTATCGGCACTATGTTCTAGAGAACAATGAAATCAAGAGGCAAATTCAGGAGTTGCTACATAAAGGTCACATCCGTTCGAGTTCATCGCCTTGTGGGAGCTCGATTGTGTTGGTACAGAAGAAGGATGGGACTTGGAGACTTATTGACTATCGGGCACCAAACAAGATCACTGTCTGGAATAGGTACTTGATCCCACAGATTGATGACCTTCTCGACAAACTTAAGGGGGAAAAAGATTTCAGCAAGATCAACTTGAAGTTCGACTATCACCAAGTACCAATCAAACCCTCCGATGTGTGGAAGACTGCCTTCAAAGCCAAGGAGAGCCTTTTCGAATGGTTGGTTATGCCTTTTGGGTTGACGAATGCTCTTGCAACCTTCATGAGGCTGATGGATGACATCTTGCGGCCATTCACCAACTCATTTGTAGTGGTATACTTGGATGACATCTTGATCTTCAGCCATAGTTGGGAAGAGCACCTCCACTGCATCCGACAAGTTCTCCAAACACTGCAGCAACACAAGCTATGTGTTAATTTGGAGAGACTCACTTTTGGCATGACCCAGGTTTAGTATCTGGGATACATTATTGATGAATGAGGGGTGCATGTGGATCTAGCCAAGATCCAAGTCATTTGGGATTGGCCAGCCCCAACCACTCTGATAGAGATCTGTAGATTTCTGTGTCTTGTCGATTTCTACCGCAGGTTCATGTTCAGATTCTCTCATATCACTTGGCCCTTGAATCATGTCACCAAGGGAGGAGCGAAAGAAAAATTCTTTTGGTCTGAATCTCAACAGAAGGCATTCCCAGAGTTGAAACATCGCCTCTACTCGGCACCAGTGCTCACTTTACCAGACTTGCAACAACCATTTGAGATTGAGACAGATGCCTTTGACTATGCTATTGGGGCAGTCCTTACTCAATATGGGCATCCAATGGCATATCACAGTGAGACACTTTCATACATAGTCCGGAAGTATCCCACTTATGACAAAGATATGTATTCCATTATGCAGGATTTTCGACAATGAAATCATAACATTTTGGGGAAGGAAACGACCATCCACACAGACCACTGACCCCTGAAATTCATACAAATTTAAGGGAAGTTACATAATGATTGCCATGAAAAATGGTCCACATACTTGCAAAAAATTTCCATTTGAATATCAAGTATAAGAAGGGTAGCACCAATAATGTTGCAGACTACGTCAGCCAACCATCGATCATGGCGTTAACCACCGTGGTCAACTCTTGTTGACACAAGACTTCTGATTGGCCACTTCTCTACAAAAATGACCCAGAGTTCGACCACATATACCAGATGCTACTGGAGGGTCAGCAAGTTCCATATTTTCACCTTTGGGATGCCCTACTTTGCCACCTGGGACACCTTTGTGCTCCATAAAGTGAGTGAGCCAAGATGATTTGGGAAGCACACTACAGTCTGGGTGCTGGGCATTTCAGGGTCAAGAAAACAATGGCAATACTGCAAAAGTATTTCTATTGGCCGAATCTTCGACAAGATGTCAGGAAGTATATCATATCCTGCACTGTCTATGTCATTTTCAAACCGACTATCAAGAATTAAGGCCTCTATACTCCACTGCCTACCCTTAGTCGACCTTGGGAATCCATATCCATGGATTACATGTCTGTCCATCCTTCTACTAAGCATGGCAATGACTGTGTTTTTGTGGTCATTGACTAATTCTCAAAGATGGTCATTCGGGCAGCTTGCAAGAAGAATATCATAGTAGAAGCCACAGCTAAACTCTTCTTTGAACAAGTGTGGGTACACTTTGATATCCCACAGTCCATCATCTCAGATTGGGACATCAAGTTCCTCAGTACATTTTGGTCCGGTCTTTGGTCGATGCTAGAGACCAAACTCACTAAGCCCACAACCTTCCATCCTTAAACTGATGGCCAAACATAGGTCGTCAACAGGATGATCATACACATTCTGCACATGTACAACTCAAAGCATCCATGCACATGGGATGAGATCCTTCCCTATGTCTAGCATATCTATAACCGGGCTCTCCACAACTCGACTGGCCACAACCCTTTTCAAGTGGGCTTGGGATTCTAGCCACTATGTCCCATTGATGTGGCCATACCATTTGCAGCTACTCAGGCAGATTCGGCTCATGTCCAGTCAAAAGCCGATAAGGAAAACAACTTTATTGATCACATCCAACATATCCACCAGCAAGTCCATGACATTCTGGAGAAACCAAAGGCCAAGTACAAGAAGCGACATGATCAACATCGGGTGCCACACAAGTTTCGAGAGAGCGAAAAAGTCTGGTTACATTTGTAGAAGTAACACCTTACCGGAGTCTATCATAAAATAAGATGACTCCAATATGGTCCTTGCACCATTACCAAGGCTGTGGGTGACAATGCATATGAGCTCAGTATTACCCCATTCCTTGGCCTGCACCCAGTGTGCAATGTGGACTGCCTTCGACCATACTTCCCACCATTGTTGGACACATCAGAAATTGCAGAACAACTCACACCTACAGAGTTAAATCCAGATTGCATGGAGCAAGCCACAACTCATCAAATTATGGACACGCAGATCAAGAACACTCGCTAGTTATAGATCCAACTATATCGAGTTGTCAAAGCAGGCCAACTCCTTCACCAAGGCAAGTGGCTCACCAGGGACCAAATTCAGCAGAAGTTTCCTCATCTCATGGGGGAACTCAATGCAATGGGAACCATCACTTCCTAAGGGGGGAGGAATGATCCAGGTGGATATTGGTTGTCACCCGCCAATTCCACTTGGACCCCCACCATTGTTTCTTTCAGTTTTTTAGTTTCCTTAATTGTAGCATAGTTTATTATTTTTAGCAGTTTTTTGGGTCCTAAACTTACGGAGCCGTCTTGAGGCCGTAAACGACGTTTTTTTGGCAATATACCGCCAGCAATTTTCTGACTAAATCTATCTTTTCCTTCATAGTCCTCAGAGAGATCTGTCCAATGGGTTATCATACGCATTAAGTGGAGATAATATGACCAAGTCACGACCCCGAGAAGTTGGTTGTCCAACTCACCCCAACGGGGCCCATAAACTCTTGCTGTTACATCACCTTGGTTTAGGGTTTTGGTTGTTTAGGGCTTTCTATTATTGTTCAATAATGAAAAGTCTCTTGAGCCTCACTTTAACACACTTCAGAGGCATGTAGTTTCCACATCTCTTCTCAAAGATAAGTTACCATCGCCTGAGCTAGTCTTATTTCCATTTATGTTTGTAAGCATATTTTAGTATTTGATATTAATGAAATGAAGTGTTATTTCTACTGCATACTTGTATTTATGGTTATATCTTTAATTTGTTCTATTCCTGTTTAAATCCCGATCAGTTACAATATATATTTTTCTAGATTTTTCTACATCATAATCACATGGCTAGACTATTTTTCATGAATAATGGGGGTTGACATGGCTTCCTCTCAAATTATGGTGGTCAAAACAAGAAGGTTAAGTTTTGAGTAACATAAATTTTGCATACCAAATATTATTGATGTGATTTTTACGTTGTTGGAAAGGTATCTATGCGTAGAATAGCCTGAAAAGGAGTTGCACTAAAGTGGCAAATTTTTGCCCCCAAAAAATTTGATTTGATGCCTCAAAACACTCGCGGAAGGTTTCAGACCCTATTTTGCCAAACTAGGTCCTGCCAGTAAAAAATGTCCCGTGAGCTTATTCCTCCACTTTTTCCACTCTAAAAGCATCGATATGGATGAAAAATAATATAATGATCCATTCTGGATCATGAAGGAAATATATATACCTCTTCAACTTGGTTTCCATATTCTCCCAAAGTGTAGTCCAAAAGGAATTGAGAAATGTGATGTCCCGTTTCTAAGATTTATTCCTTGGTATCCCAAACTGCACCCAAACCTTGTCAAAGAAGATTTTTATTTCTTATTGTACTTTATGGTAATTTTCAAAGCCATAAGAATGCACCTCTTGTTAAACCTATCAAGTATAAAAATAGATATATATTTATAGTCATGTCCTTTCTTTGTTTTTGGAAAGCCATGTACAATATTCATGGAGAAACATGGTATATAGAGGAATAGTGCATGCAAGGGATGGCATAGACCTATATTTATGCTATTGGTTCATTGGTAAAACAAAGTATGCATCCTATAGTAAACCAGTAGACTCTTCTTGCATTATGGCACAATACACATACCTTTGTAAGTTGGAAACTATTTTATCAACACCATCATGTCCTATGACCTTAGATGTGTGGGCCTATTTAATAAACTATAATACTCCACCTTTGGGAACATATAGCTTATTTATCTTGCAAAGCAAATCATTCTAGAGATGATAGTCAAACTTTTCATCACCTTATTTTACATGAATTTGGATTTGCAATTATTGAAATAGTTATTTAAGTTCCTTGTCTTCCATGTATGCCTCTTTGTATGTATCGTGGGTAAAAATATACATGTGGTCAATAATTCCCAGAGTTGTAATATTGGATGTGGATGGCCTTGAAACCATGTATTCCAACTTATTAATTTTATCTTTATTATAATTGATGACTAGATGAAACTTCTACAAAAACCCCATCCACTTATGTCTAGTTTGTTAAATATTACTCTAAGCATACAACTACTATAGTGGCTAATTATCCATGTGGATAATGGTTTCCTTTCCCATTAGATAATGCTTCCACTTCTTAAAAAATTGAACCAAGGCAAGTTCCTTATAATACATAGGGTATTTTAGGATTCCACCATAAACACTTCATAATGATAGCATTTTGACTCACCTCCATGCATCAAGATTGCTTCCATCACATATCCACTTACACCCATCTCCACTTCAAAATGATTTTGTGTAACATACCCAGATCCATGTCTAGTTCACATTACTACGAAAACTTACCTTAGTTACCACCCTAAAATGTGGAAATATTTGCATTATAACAAACATATGCACATGCAATTACATAATTATTTAAAATAACGAGTTTAATTCTAATTAAACACACACAATGATATTTAACACATAAAATTGAAATTAAACAAAAAATTTAACATGGAATTTACATACTAAACAAGAAAATTCACATTAAATGGTTTACCTAACTAGTTGTGGACTTCAGATGTTCCGCCTAATCATAGACTCTACCACTCCAAATTTCTTAGCAACAAGTCACCCTTGAGCTAGGGCTATGAGATGAAAAGGGTAGGAAAGTTCCCATAGGTGTCTACAATCCACTGTCTAAGCCAAAAACCTAGTAAAATGTAGTGATGACTCCTACATTAATTCTAACTAGCTAGCTCTATTCCATATTAGACTACAAAACCTAAGGGATGAGATTTCCTTCTCTAAACAATAGTCCCTTAGAAAATATCCATCCCCTCTAGGGATTTACCACAAGATTGGCTAGGAATTTCTCAAATAAGGGCTCCGAGAAATCCATTTATTATAGAAGTGCTCATAATAGCCTTTACATAGGATCTTGGGTAAATTTCTCAATGAGAACTTCCCATAAGCATACCATCCTAGCTCCCATATTGATTACTATCTTTAACAAGTTGTCAGTACATAGTCATTGTTTCTTACTCTTCCCAACACTCCATATTTTTTTTTCCTTAGTAATGGCTTGCTCGTATAACTTCATGCATATCCCTGTAAAAATTTCTACCTTTTCTGCTCAAATTCCTATTTTCTCATGTATAGTGGCTTGACTCTAACTCTCCCCAAGGATGATTATACTTAGCCATGTGGTCTCATAACTAAGTGATAGAATCCCTTACCCACCTATTACATGAGTGTACGTACACTCGTGCTTTAATAACTACCTAAGATGATACTTATACCAATATCACACATGCATTAAATGATTAAATTCAATAAGTCAAAATGGTGATAATATGGTAATGAAAATAAATCTAGGAAAGTGAATTTGAATTATAGCCATGTGGATTTTCCCTTCGATCCCCCTTGGTTTAGACCCCTATAACTCAATCAATATCCTCTTGTAGTCAGTGGTGTATTGCATTTTATTATTTTCCATATAAAATCTTTACATATTACACTGCTTCGCCCTCATCCATTCATAACATATATACAATTTATACATTTCTAATATGGGGACCAAAATTGGGGTGTTACATTTTACAATCTAAGCAATGCAATAACTAATGCTTGACTAATCTTTTTCTTTAGATAATCAAAAGCTTTATGTTGACTCTTTCCTTATTAGAAAATCTTATCATCACTTGTCATGGCATGAAGTGGTGAAATTATAACTCAAAAGGATGTTATTAACTTTTGTAGGTACTACATTGTCCCAGTAAAGCTCCTAACTTCAATGACATTAATAAGAACTAGTCACTTGAGGATATTCTCCATCTTCGTAGGATCTAATTTGAGTTCTCCTCCACTAATCACGTAATCTGAATACACCAATATATTTTGACAATACTCAAATTTATTAAGGCCAACCAATATTTTATTTTTTTTAGAGTCTCTAACACCTACATGAGATGTCATGTGTGTCATTCCAAGGTAGAGCCATAAACTAAGGTGTCAACTAGGTACACTATCACAAATGAATCTAGAAAGGAGTGGAATGCACCATTCATTAAACATGTAAAATATGGTTCAGTACATAAAACAAAGGCCATGACTAACCAATCATATATAACTTGCCTTATCTTGAAGGTGGTCTTCCAAGTATCTTCTTATTTAACTCATACATAGTGGTATCCTAACTTTAGATCCAATTTGGTGAAGTGTTTGGCATATTGCAATTGATCTAACAAATCATCGATCCAAGGGAGAGGATATCAATTCTTCAGGGTGACCATGTTTAAATTTTTGTAGTTGATAAACATTCACCAAGTCCCACCCTCATTGAGTTCTATGATGAAGATGACCCACAATGTGAGGTTCTTGGTTGAATTACTCTAGTAGCTATTGCAACCATTTCTTTATTTCATCTTCTTCTAGGATAGATTTCCTATATAACCCATTATTTGTCAATGGGGAGATAGGAAATAGCTATATTTAATGCTCCACTTCCCTCTTAGGTGGTAAACATTTGGGCTCCTAAAACATTCCTCTTTCTTATAGAAACTCTCCCAACTAATGCTTTTTCTCTTTAGCACATCTCTTCATAGAATCTTGTACTTTTTCCAAGTCCTCACCTGGTTTATTATCTCTTAAGAAAAGAAATACAAACTTCCTATTAGAACTTATCAATTTCTTGTCTTGGTTATCATTTACCAGGGTGATTTCAGATTTATCTTTGTGTTCATTGATGATGAAAGGCTACCCATCCTTGATTAGGCAATATTGGTTTTATCTCCTCATGGAAATTAAATCTCTCATGTACATATAAGGGTTTCTAAAAAATATAACATACACATAACGAG
Organism: Pinus taeda; assembly: GCA_000404065.3. NCBI lineage: Eukaryota > Viridiplantae > Streptophyta > Pinopsida > Pinales > Pinaceae > Pinus > Pinus taeda. The sequence goes on along the minus strand of APFE030143346.1, from coordinate 80,702 downwards.
GTACTACGTATCCCTCCACTTCATCAATATAATATGCACTTATGTAAAATTTAATCTCATTATTTAGTGACCTTTGATCTATACATCCTTATTTACCGATTAAAATGAATATAGGATACGACGATCATGAATTTCCAATCTAAGCTTCTGAACTAGGTTTTATGCTATTGGGTTGTACTATGAATTGGAATCAAATAGAGTATCCACCTTGGTATTTTTGAATTTCATTTTAGTATGGAATAGTTTAGTCATATCATTCTCCTCCTTTTGATGAAGGATGCTTAGATTGAACTCCTTCTACATTTAAGTGTAAACAATGTTTTCATCCATCTCTAATTTTCTTTGTACTAGGTTGCTTGAATCCATGGCTAGAATGTTCTTCTTCTTAGCATCCTTCTTATGGTTCTTTTGATTTAGCTCTAGATGTAGTTTTCAACACTTATCTTTAACATGAACATCAAAACGGTTGCAATGGTTATTTGGATCTTTGCACTAATGTGAAATTTCTATTGCCATTTTGTCCTTTCCTTTCCACTTTTTCTCCCCCTCCTTGGAAGCATTTTGGTGGCATTTTTTTTGGACCACATAGGTTTCCTTTCTTATGGCTTATTTTCTCTAGAAACTATACTTGTACGTAGGCTGCATCAATCACCTTATGCTTAAATAACATTAGTTTCTTTTGTAAATGATTATGTAGACCCCCTAGATACTTTAAGTGTACATATGGGTTATTGGGAGATATATCCAACATAATTCCAATTTTTTTGGACTTAGTGGTGTAATCTTGGATACTCTATCCTTTTCTTGGCTTACAGTGATGTCAGTGGATCATCCTCTACATACCCAATAAGATGGAACTAGGATTCGATGAGGGCTTTAAACACCCCCATCTGGCCTAAGTGCCTTTATGTGCCTTTACCACCAATTGAGCACATGTCCCTATAATTTTAGTTAGGAAAATGGATATTTTTCTCTTCTTCTATATTATGGACACTAAAATAAAATTCTAACTATTGCAACCAATGATTCAAATTATCCCTGAGGGTTATCTCAATTGGTCGAGTCCCCTTTGTTAAAGAAACTTTGTTATTAAGAGATCACGAGTTCAATTATCTTGACACCCTCATGGTTAGGTTTTGTGATTAAGCCGGTAGGAAGTGATCCCTTTAGGGAGATCTATCTGGTGAAAATATTATATGGGCATAGAACTAACCGATCTCTGGGGTCCATGAGCCACATATAAAATACACTAATTATTAAACTTACTAGCATCAATATCACTTTTGTAATATTTGATTCCACTTATGCTTCCATTTTAAATAATGATTATGAATAAGTGATGACACCAGAATATTGTTTCTCTTTATATGGCTAATTTTCGAGTCATTTTATAGATCTTCATAATCTCTTGATTTATCATCACATTTATCTTCTAATTTAAGGGCACAAACCTCCCCATAAGGTTTGGAACAGTGCACTAAAGCCACCATAAGGAGGGCCATGTTATGAGAGATATGGGAAACTTGTTCTTTAGGCTTCACAAGTCTTAATTTTGCCTCATTTCAAGGGTCATTACAACTAGACTCATTCACCATGGCTATGGTTCTACAAATTCCTTCTCACCAAAACCCCAAAGAAAATGATCTTATGCCAATATGATTTGTGCACTACTATGGACATTCCACTAGAATGATTCATTACAAAAAATCTTATAATGTGTGGAAATATCTTATTATGTTATTTATTGCATTAGATCTCAAAGTTACTATTATTAGCTTAGTGCTAAATTATGGAAATAACTAAAATTAAAATTAAAGAACAAGAAATGAAGAAAAAAATCCACGGAAATAAACACAACATGTGACCTATGAAACTAGATATTAGAGAAAACCTAGTTAAAAGATGAGGCATATGTTCTACTCTCCCTTCCTTAGTTAAGAAATTCAAATTCAAAGAAAGGAGCACTCTTTATGGAGTTACCCTAAACATTGTAGCTTAAATGGTTGCTACAAAATTTACTACCTCCTTTGTTATGCTTCCACGACCCACGCTTAGATGCTTTTAGCAACTATGGAATAATAGAAACACAAAAATAATGGTACACCTTCTCTTCCTAGTGGCCTAGCATTTATTGTAAGGCTAGTAGCCATTTGGGGTTGGGGTTAGGGGATTTGGACCTTCTAGAATATTCTTGAAATTACACACATGAATGGACCCACTGTTAGAAAATTATATATTACAGAGCAATGGAACACATAAAATATTGTAGAAATATAAACACAGAAAAACGCATAAAACAAGAGAGACACAGATATACGTGGTTCACCCAGTTTGGGCTATGTCCACCCCGAACAACCAGTCCTTCCTTTCTATTATCCAAAAAAAATGAAGAGACACAACCTACAGCAAATCCGTTGTAATATCCTCTGTTTTCTCTCACTGTCTCACCTCTTTGTTTCTCGCTCATACATGTAGAATACACATCTATCACAGCCTCAAATACAATGCCCTCATACAAAGAGAGGGGTTGCCTTCTAGGGCAAAAAACCCTAAACTAAACATAAGTTCTAACGTCAGATCATCCGCCTAATAAAGGGCCCATATTGACTAGAAATTACTATACTTTTACAAGGAAAATTTACATTTGTTTTTAGCTTCGGGGGCGCTGCCCTCGAGCCCCCGCTGGGGGACCGCTAGCCCCCGGACCCCCCAGCCGGGGGGGATAGGCCCCCCCAGACCCCCGCGGGGGGGAAAAGTCCCCCCCGCGTGGAGGGGTGTACAAAACTTCCTGGGATATACATTCGTCTGAAACAAATACCTCTGAACAATCATGCTCCACACACAACATGTGGTTGATTCTGCCAGCGCTTCAATTCTTCATCAAAGTCTGAGGTGTAGGAACTCTTGCGATCCCATGTAATTCGTCCATCCACTGTCGAATCCACCCAATCTTGGTCTCGCGTTGTTATCTTATATATGCAGTCCAAATTGTCATTCCTTCCGTACTCACAGACAGGTTCAGTATAGTGAGATCCTTCAGCAGGATCAAAGGGGACTATTCAGTGAAGCGATTTATTTTCAAATATCATCTTTCACTTCTTTAGGTTGATTACCCCAGTCATGTCAGTAGCCCAATCAATGCCAAGGAATACAAGGTAGGGGTTGCTATCATCCACAATTTCTATCACTTCAAAGTCAGCTAATGCACTCGCACCTTCAATATCTACAGTTACTCCTTCCAGCCATCCCATGGGGATGATCTTCTACTGATTTTCCATCCTTAACTGAATTGGAGACCACTGCAGCACGGGTCTCCCCATCCGCTCCCAAGTCTACTTTGGTAAAATGTTCGTGTCTAACCCCAGATCTAGGTCAGTCTCATCTCTCGTTCTATCCTGGCTTTATTCTTACCAATCTCTCGTACCACAGGCAGTTCACCCGTAGTGTTTCCGGCGCATGTATTTATAAGCTCCTATAACCCCTTCACATCCTTCCTATCGTGCAATAGCTTCATGCATATCTCTAGAAAGGTTGTAAGCATGGAAGGGTCCATTTCCTGATCAGGCTTATCCCTACTCCCTAACGTAGAGGCCTCAGCAAAACTCTTCTTTGCTTCCATGAACATTTCGCGTGTGCGCTCCAAATCAAACTCAACCTCCTTCGTCGAAGCCTTATGAACCCATCCGCCATCTTTGGGTTGTTTCCCCTTATCATCACCCATTGCGATTCCACTTTGGAGCACTATATTCACATTCAAATCCTCCTTGCGAGGTTCATACCTCATCATTTACATGTTCTGAGTCGGCTGAGGTGGTAGCACCCCTTTGCCGCATATCCTCGCCATTGGCGTATGATAGTCCTTTCTTTCATGATCTAATAGAGTGCAATATTTGCATGATGGATGCGTTTGGTTAGTACATTCACAAGTATAGTGTCCTGGTCCTCCACAGTTGTAGAAGATTAGTTGTCCCCGACCTCTGTCAGGTCCTCCTCCGCCTCAGCCTCGTCCACACCCCTGAAATCCTATTTGCATCATCACAATGCTTTAGTTAGGGGGCTGCATTTCTTCCTAAACCCTATAGGCAGGAGTTCTGACCATCATTAATTCATAACATTTGCAGTTGAGCTCCTCACGCCCTACCGACCTGTAGAAGTTGCAGAATAGTTGTTGCAGTGTTTGTACAAACTTTTGCAGCAAATGACAATTATATATCGTATGTTTCTCTGCTACTTGACATATAGAGCACCACAACGCACGCCCCGTGCTTGGTCCTGCTTAGGCTTCCAGCCTCAAAGGCATCTGTCCTCCTCCTACAATATAGTTTGTAAATACTGGGCAGTGGTCTTTGTCATGCCCCTAACCCTTACATTTCAGGCACCATATCTCTTTGCGCACCTCTGGTTGGATTGTTTTGTCCTGATTCAAACTTTTCATTTCAGGGCAAAGATTTTGCAACTACGCATGGATCTGTTGAACCCCCAAATTCGGGTCTTGCATGGCGTTTCATGCAGTCTTATGGAAATCTCCAAGGCCTCTACCTGAGTTGTAATCTTCTGTTGTGACAGTGCAACCCTTAGGTGAGGCAGGAGCGAAGCCACAAACCACTCGCGGTGTTGTCCATATGTTAGGTTCATATTAGCTTCGTGGATTTTACATTTCAACCTCTGATCCAATTCCCAAGGTGTCTTACATGGTTTCATCGTGATATTCTTGAACCCCAAAATCGACTGTGCCTCAGATTTAAGCCTACTGAACTATTTATTCAGTACATTCTAGATGTATGCCAACCCAGTGTTTAGGTTATCATTAGAGTACTTGATGTACCAGGTTATTGCGCAATCTTGCAAATAACGAACCAATGTTGCCTTCTTCATGTGCTCATCTGTGACGCCCGAAGATTCCCATACAGCTTTCACAATGAACCAAAACTGGTCTGGGTCCTCATTTCCCAAGCCCTTAAACAAAGTTAGCTTCACTAAAATTTCGATGCTGAACTACGATGGAGGTGGTGGTGGTATGGGTGAAGTCGCAGGTGATGGTGGTGGAGGTGGAGGTGGAAATTGTGGGAATCCTTGTCTTATTAACTGAACTGCACTTCGTAGAGAATCCTACGCTACTCCCTCTTCGTCACCCAACGACGGTGAGATCAGTGGGCTATATTCATGACCCTTTCTTCCTTCGTTTCTATAAGTCTTGCCACTTCTTGTAGCTCCGAACATCAAGGTAGCTATGTAACCCTTTTTTCACACAATAACATCTTAATCCAGGTATTTAAAGACTTCAAGTACTTTCCTCGCGGACCTTTGAAAAAGCGTCACTTCACCTCGTTGTAACTAACCGAGTTATTGACTGCAAATTTAGTCACAAATCCTCCTATGATGCGATCGAGCCAATGATTGACAGCACAAGCGATCTTATCCTTAGAGGTTTCTAGTCTGTGTACTAGCTCCGGGGTCCAAACAATAGGACGTAAAGTTTCCACCTTACTTGGTTATCCACTAGCTTTGTGATCCACTCGTATAACTCAACTGGAAAGGAACAGAAAAGGATCTCATGGATTTCTGTATACAGGTACTTGTCCAGCCATTGTTCCTTTGTCACCTGTGGATTTTTGTTCTCCTACACCGCAAATTTGTGGATCTTCCTATCCAACCAGTCTTTGACTTCTTTCTTAGTTGGATTCTAGTGATACAACATCACACATCTCTCATGCAGATTTCGGTCCCGGCAATAGTGTTGAAAAGTGTGCAACAAGAAATGCTAAATTTAGAATGTGCTGAAAATAAACCTGCTAAAAATAGCATGTCTAAAAATAGCAGTTTGGCCAGTGAGGTCATTGGCCACATTAGGTGAGAGATGAAATTGCTAAAAATAGAAAGCTCTAAAAATAGCATTTATGGGTCCTTTCCTATTCATAGCAGTCCCTAGTCTATCTATAGGAAGTAAAATTAATTTTGGTCTTAACAGCAGTTTAAAATATTAATTAATTAATCTCCATGAGTTAATTAATTATGGAAAATTGGACTTGAAGTCTTTGTGAGATCATGCAATTATTTTCTCCCTTGATTTAGCAATTATCCCTTGATTAAAGGAGATAAGGTTCAATTCTATAATGAGAGAATCAATTGACTTAGTTCTAACTAGTCAAGTCCAGTTAGATTATTTTAACAGGTTGTTAAAATAATAAAATATAGTTTGTTAATGCTTGCATGCATGTGACAAACTATTATTTTAGATAACTGAGGATTCACTCATGGATAACTGTTGCATGTCAGTTCTATCAGAGACCTAGCTGAGATCAGATGTGGGACAGTGTACTATCAGATGCTTAACTATTTCTAGTAATTAGTTTTTGCATGGTTGAGGAACTAGTGTTCTCAAGGAATACGTAATTGGACCATAGGTTGTTTTTGGTATGTTGGAATTAATAGCATACACTTTTGCTATTATTTCCTAAGAAAACTACGTAAGGACCATAGGGAAAGCCTATATAAACAGGGCTTGGGTCGTTCATGAGACATATCTTCATATCTTCATAGTTCATTGAGAACTAAATAGCTTGAGAGCTAATTCTTCTTGTATTGTGAAGAGGATTTCCACTTGATTGATAATACATGGTTGGGGTTTTATGCTGGCGCTTTCCCCTAGATATATCTTGTGTTATGTGTGATTAATTCTCTTGATTAGTTATGCATGTTTCTACTTGATGTTGCTCATGATTTCAATTATGTTTCCGCTTAATGTTTTGTAGAAGTAGAACAAGTATATGCTTTAGGACATTGCATATATTGGATTGTTCTATAGGTGAAATTTCTACAAACAAAACCATTTGTTGGCTTTGTGGGGCCTCACCCAGGTTCATCGTTAGTTAGCCAAACAAATCCCTACACTACTGCCCCTTTCGGTATTAGCCCGTAGAGCACAGACCGAAGTCTCACCCAAAGCAGTATGGGGGGATGCTGGAACCAACTTTCTGCACCCTGAGATGGTTGTGATGTCGTTTTATACCTTCTGTTCCTACTTTCACGCAGGTCACTAAGCTTTAGGACTCTGATAGTCTACCCCTTTATTTTTCCCTTCAATACCTCTGTGAAGGTGTACAATTGACCTTTGTGCAGCCTTAACCCATTATCTAAGCACTTTCGCGCTGCTATGACAACGTATTATATAGGTTCCTAGGTTATCTTAAGCGTTTTACTTATCTTAGTAAATAGCACAGTTAGCACTGCGTAAACAGATATTCTTACTTACGTTCAATTAACCAATACAGTCACATACATTCACGCATCACATGAACATAGTAGATTAAATCCAAAATGCAATATAACCAAATGCAATAACAAGAAATAAATACACAGAACTTGCAGAATAATTCTCTTTATTGATACCTTCAGATTAATACAGACTCTGTCCACCTTGCACACACAGCTTTAGGGCTCCACGCACTCAACTGCAGACTTCCACCCTAGGCCTCTGCGCACTCAACTGCAGAGCCTCTACCTACGCTAAGACCCGAAACACTTAGACTTCTTTACCAAGACTCCAAAACTTGTTTATTACTTCTTAACTACTTAGAGCTGACTTAGCTCATTTTTATAGAATCCCATGGTCCGCAGACCATGGGTAGATCTTTACAGCCGACTTTACACTTTACAAAATAAGGGTGGACAACCCTTTATGACTCATGACACCTTCGCTCTGTGACCACAAAATGCAGAGACTTTACAACTTTATTACAAAATTATCCCAAAACAAGGGATTTTAGCCCCAAAACTATCCTTGGGGGAACCCATTCCCAACACTTGGAAATAGTTGAGTTGGATGTGTCGAAGACTCCTGGATGTGTTGCGGGATGTCAGAGCTCCAAGATCGATGTGAAGAATGAGCTATGAAGCATCGAGTAAATATGTTTGAGGCTCATGATGTGCATGCCACAAATCTAGGAAAAGGCGATGCTTAGAGGAAAGTTTCTAAAGTGATCTTTGCATGTAACCTCCAACTGCTAAAAATAGATCCCTAAAATATAGGGATTCTTTTTGAATGCTTTTTTTTCTATTTCGGGAAAAATCGGCCCATGCATGCAAGTCAAGTTTTTTGGCTCCCGGGTGGAACCAGTCAGCCTGAAGGCACATGCAACAACCTGCTTGACTAAGAGGGATTTTTGTGTAATTTCTGGGAGGAGATAAGCTGGTTGTCCAGAGGGATTGCGCAATTTCTGGGAGGAGGAGCTAACTGCTGCCTAGAATTGCATAATTTCTAGCTAAGTTGCACTACTGGGCTAGAATGCGCAATTTTCTTGAGGAAGGTTGTTTGACTATTTGCACAATTTCTAGGCCCAGCGGATTTGTGTAATTTCTAGAGGGAAGGCTGGTTCCCCTACGCAATTTTCTAAGCGAGCTGATCAGCCAACAGCTGGCCCAATACCGAAGTGGCATCTTCTGAGGGGAGTGAAGCAAACTAACATGCACAAGCTGGCAAGTTGCTGAAAAACCAATGAAGCCTATGTACTTGAAAGTGAAAGACATGTTGCTAAGGATGGTGGATATGGAGGCTCCAAAATGAAGCTAACGAAAAAATTTGGAGGTGGTTGTAGCCGCTACAACACTTGGTGACACAGTGGTAGAATTCCAACTCTCTGAATGGAGCTTGTTCATGAAAATAAATTCTAACACCTCCGGAAGTATTGTTCAATTCTTGGTTCGTCTTGGCTTCCACACTTGCTTGATTATAAGATGTAGCATCTACCAAGCTCTTGGTTGGTCGACAGACATTCCAAGCCAAGCCAACACAATTGTTTCGATTGGGGATGAGGGGTATATTGGTGCACAATCTTTATGGTCATCAAAATTTTAGTTTCATCTCTGGTGTTGCTCCGCTGCCAACAGGCCTAGACAGTACCCCGACAATGTCACGTAAGAACACAAGCATCGCTCCACTCCTAGCAACCCTAGTCGGTACCTTGGTAGAGTTACTTGTATCACCTCTCTGAGTAGGAAGCCTTTCTCTTCTTTCACCTTATTCATTTTTCATTTTTTCCTAAATTTTTCACACTTTCATTTTTTCATTTTCCATTTTCATAAGTGTGGATAGCTTTCATAGGTGGAAGAGGGATCCTGAATTATTGATAGGAGAAGAGGTTTTTCCTTCACAGAAGTAGTATATATATACCTATAACGAGCTTGTTAAGGTTTTTCCCATCACATTAGTCTACTTGACTGAGCTAACAAGGATTAACCCAAAAACAACCAACTAGAGTAGGTGACACTAGTTAGCGTGCAAGCATTGTGTTTTCAACAAAGTTCACTTCGAACAATATGTATTTTCCATCGACGTATCATGGAATCAAGATAACAAGTTCTTCATATAGAGGCAGGATGACAGATAACCAAGTATTGATAATTGCACAAGTCCTCTTGTACTTTACCCAACTTATTTCAAGATTCATACACGATTCCATGCAAAACTAACCTATGAATGTAAGAAAGTAAAAAACAGACAAAAAAAGCAAAAGCAGAAGTGAATGCGTAAGCAAAGCGAGTAAGAAAACAAGCAGGCAAGCAAACAAATGAACAATGTAAGAAGAAAACAAGCATGCAAGAAAACAGACCAAAAACAAAAAATACTCCTACTCCTAAGCTAATAGGTCATGGGTCTGATCACGTGAAGTGATACTTCCAATGCAACCATCGGCACATTAGTCGACCCATGTTGGTGAAGGCATGGTTCGCGAACAATGTCATTGTGCGAACTAGCAAAAAAGAAATATATAACAATGAAGACAAACATACTCCGGGTTTAAATGTGTCCGTAAAACATAAGTGAGTGCAAGCGCATGACATGTAATCCGTGGACTTACCATGATGTTGTGTGACACTGCGTGCAGCCATTAAGCATATGCATACTCTTGACTGTGACATGCAAGCAAACGAAAGAAACAAAGACAACTTGTGTCGTGCATGTGTGATTGCTATGTAATATTCCTCCAATGCATGAGCAATGGGATCGTGTAGTTCGAGTGGAGGAAACATAATATTTGTGTGAGATTGATATTAAATGCATTTCGATGAGTGATGAGGAGCCTTGGGTGATTCAACAATTTCTTGATAGGATGTGAAACCAACCTCATGAAAGTGAGGGCTTGGATAACCATCAGCTCCATCTTCGATGCCTCGATAATCTGCAGAGTTTTGACTTCATCGATAGATAGATCATCAAAACAAGTGGTGTGGAGAAATCAATTGTGATAGAATCATCATCGTGATCGAATGTGGGAATAAATAGATCACGACAGCTACGATCAGAAAAATCAATGATTTTATCGGCATCCTCATGTTATGATGAATCAAACAGAGGGTTAGATGAGAAGCGGAAAAATTCACCCTCTATGTTTCCGGAAAAGGTAGTGGAAAATTCAAGTGGATTTTCAATGAATGATTTGTCTTCTCCATTGACTGACATCCGGTGTGTTCTGTGAATGATCAAAAATGGGTGCATCCATAGACAGAGATACACATGTGAAATCAAGGATAGTAGAATCACCAAAGATAACAGGAAAGAAAGTAGGAGGCTCAAAAAGAAAGGAGTCAAGCTTTGCTGAGGGTTGATGCTCAAGCTCCCAGTCATATTCCTCATGAATGACAGCGTAGGTTGGTTGTGGAACACCAACTCCATCAATGGCTTGATCCTCATTCACAACAGGTGTACAGTCTGGAATGGAAGAACACAAGACAGTGCAATCCAGATGATTAGTAGAACAAGAAGACAGAGGTTGAGGTAAAATAAACATGTGACAACCTGTGGGCTTCACAACCAAGTCTACATGAAAAATGATAGAAGTGGCGTTGGGAGGATGTGACAGTTTAATGGATGTGTGTGCCTATTCTCCCACATCACTCTACAATGGTGGAGTTGTTTGCTGAGGGGACGATGAACAATCACTTGTGATAGTGACCATGTCCATTTGTAATTACACAGCTCCATCACCAAAGTATGCTGAGCGGGGCTTAGTCTTAAAATTTCTTTTAGGATTGACAGATTTGGTAAGGAAATATTCAAATCTATCCATGAGATACTGGAATTTCATCTGAATTTTCGGAGCTTGAAACTGCAGCACACGGAAGCAATCCCAAAATTCCATAGGCGATTCATGCAGGGCCTTCTATTGTTGTAACAGTTTTTGTTCAAGAGGTTCTGGATCAAAATGATGGAAATTATATTCAATGATGTCACAGAATTGCTCAAGTGATTACACGTAGTCGGGAGGCAGACTTCAGCGCCACCGTAGTGGGGATTCACGAACTGTGTATCAAAGCAGCAGGTTGGCCTCTTCATCACGGCATTCATTTGCCTTGCCAAGCATTGCAAAGAAGTCTTGAAAGTGCATAGGCCAGGCCACTTCGCCTTCACCATCATATGTGAATTCAGACAAGAGATCATAAAATTCCCTCGTGATGTCGAAAGGTTTGGAATGCGAAAAACATCATGGAGGATTGAGTGTGATAGTATCCATGAAAAATTTGTAAAGGTTCAAAATAGGATGAGAGGACACATATTGTCATTTAGCCCTCCTTCTATCACGAGAAATGTTGATGGTGCTAGACCCACCAACACGTCAAGGGATCTTCCCAGTAAGAAGTCCCAACTAGACCTCAGACCATTTGGTGTAGGAGTCCAAGCAGTGGGTCGTATGTTATCGTCTTGACCACGGTTGTGCGCAGAGGAAAGTAAAATTTCCCTGTTGGTAGCAAGGGTGTGACATGTACAGAAAGCCAAGGAAGGTGCATGAATGGTTCTAACACATGGAAAGTGGGTGAGTGCGGCCCTTGGAAACCTGAGAAAGCACGCGGCTTAGAAGGAACACACGAGAGAAGATGCATCACAAACTAGAAAGAAAGTAAGCTAACAATCCAAAGTGATGGTTAAACCAACAACACATCTCAGTAAGATTCATAGATACATATACAAAAAGAGTCTATAGATACATGCATAAGTAAACATATACATATATCATTAGAGTAAACAAGTTAGCTTAGATACAATAACAACATATGCATGAAACGTGTTGGCTCTATTATATTAAGAAGTGAAAGTTCCAATTATACAATACAACCATGAACAACCACTAGTCCCGATAGTGGAACATTATAGTCACTGTCACCTGCTCCTCCAAAGAGATGTACTAGCTCTCCACTATGGAGAAGCCAAGGATCATTACAATACTCTCCAAGCTTTCTCTAAGATACTCCTATCAGAAGCTTGCTTGACAAAAAGCCTATACAATGAGTTATGAGGTACTATATATATCAAAGGGTGGGGTGACCCTTGACATTCCCCTTTGTGACTGTTCATCTACCCTCATGACTCTTCAACTACTCTATGGTTGTTACATTCAGCTATCAACACTTGAACTTCCACTTGACAAGATGTTACATACAATTTTCACATGTACCCATGTGAGACGAAATAGGCTTGAGTAAGCCATGCAAGACATCACTATGACTTGGAAAACTATGGGAAGACCAACTCTTCAACATCCTCATGATGGTTGACGATGGCGAACTAATGCCAAGCTCGGTAGTCCGCGATGGTGTTCATGTAATCTGTGGTGACATATTTATTGAAACAAACTCTTACCTCTGTTGCATCTAGGTACACTTATTTGGCTCCTCTGTCCAACTCATCTGATAAAATGTGCATCATTGTCTTTAGTGTGGCCAGACCAGTGACATATTAATGCATAGTGTCTTTACTGGTTTCCAAGTCTATGCTGGTGGCTATGTGCATCAACTCGTCAAAGTACGATTCTAGCTTTAGTTAAACTTGTGCATTTTCCTTTGCCTTGGTGAGTGTCACAATAGATGGGATCACATGTGTGCACACAACAATATGCATGCTTCTGAATACCCGTGCATGGGAATCCTACAAACTAGTGATCAGTTGTGGGAGTTATTCATAGTTCTGGATCTGACTCTGGATGTGTGCCTTCAACTCAACTGCTCTGGGCTTCATCTTCTTGGAGAAGTGTAACGGGGCTCCCTTGCATCTCATTGTCCATGTTTTCATGTAATCGATAGCAGCATGCAATTTTGACAAGATACGTGCTCTTCTAGCACAGCGCTACTACCAACCATTGAGATGGACAACTGCCTTATGCATGATACCAAATCTAGAATACAATGCCTGCATGACTGTCTCAAGGAACGATACTTCATCCAGTATCGCATTCTTCAACTCTGCTTGGGTGAATGCTGTAACTAGTTCTCCTCCCTGCTTGGCCATTGTTAACTCCTTATCCATCCGCTCATTCTATGCTATAAAGAAGCGAACACTCGAGCTATTGGCTTCGGCATATGATCTAGTAGCATTGGCCAATGTTGTTGGATGCTTGCGCATGTCAGATAGAATCACTCATTCCTCAAAATGAGCAAGAGATGTGTGGTCATCTAGAGTAGACATTTTCTGTGATAACATAACTTTATGTTGCAATTCGTCAAATGATATGTTGTGCATCTCTTCTTCTGGATTATCTCCAAGGATCTCAATATGCTTGGGACCTACTATGCTTCTGGATGTGGTGAAGCCAGTGGATCAACCTATTGGTGTTAAGGTGTGAGGTCAATGTCTTGCTCTAACTTTGGTTGCTCCATCTCCGTATCCATCTTCTTGGATGAGTCTACCACCTGTATGGGCGCAGTTTCATCAATTTGTGCATGTTGTGCCTCCTACTGTATTTTTCCCTATTGCTCTTCCTTCTCGTGTCTATGCAAATCCTGTCCCTTCTGGAGTGTCCCCTTCAACTCATGCAACTCCTTCACTGTTTCCTCCATCCTCTATTTTTCTCTCTGCCTTTGTGTGGTCCTCTTGTCGCGCTATTGCCTCTTCGCCTCTATTGCCAAAGTTTCTTTCTACACAAGTGGGTTTTCTCTGAACTTGCAGCTTTGTTCTACCTCTGTGTTGTCGACAATCTTTCTCTTGCCTTTTTCGTGCGTCGGTATGTTTATCTCTGTTGTTAATGGTTCCCTCCTACATGATGCTTCGCTAACCACTCCACAGTGATGTCGACTGGTTCATTGGGCCTAGAGAAGCTGTGACAATATCTCCATGGGTCTTCCTTAGCCCAATCACACGCCCCATGGATCCATGAAATTGCACTCTCACGTAGTGATCCTTCACAAAGAAATGCGGGTCATATGTATTGAAGCTTCTAGTACCGAAAGTAAATTTCTTGAACTCTTTTTTCTCCGCATCCGCATGCTTGAGATTATGCATCTCGTACAACCTAGTCTGCAATGGAAGCATGGGCCAAGGTGCCTTCTTCTTCTAGTGCAACCTAGTTGAATGTCCTTCTGAGATGTGGTATGATACTTCTTGCATCGCGAGCTTGTCCATGGAAAACTTCGGCAAAACGTGCGGAGGCTTCTCCACACTGTACATCCGTATGAAGGTGGCAAAAGCTGAGGCATACCAATCCACTATGTCAATCAGTGCCTCTATTGCTGCCTTCGACATGCAATGTGGATCATGCTCAATTATCATCTTGTACACTGGAGTGAAAAAATTATCTAACAACTGTGTGATGACTTCGTGGAAGCTGCATTTGGAAAACAATTTACAATAAGTGTTGGCAGAGGTTTCCACTAATGTCCATGCCCACTTCAAGCCTGGAAACTGCAAACGGGCATAGATTGTATCCAAGATGTAAGCGGACATGTATATTTTTGCTTCCTGACCTTTGGGTGGCTGTCGAGCTCCTATTACCTGTTCCTTCAGCCTGTGAGCCAACATGTTGAACCAGTTGCATGCTTTTCCTTCACTAACCAGTTGGTCCAACGCGATCACCCAACTTTGCGGGAAGGTCTCCATGCTCTCTTGTCCATACAAATGACATGAAAATATGACCAAGTACTGATACACCTTCCACATTATCTTTGTCATATAAATCTGGTTGGGTGTCATCCTAAATTTAGCTGGTTCCTTCACCTAGTTCTTCAAGATATCCCTGGAGTTGGCATCATTGATGGGTATGCTGAAGGGTGTCTCCATGGTGATCAATGGCTTTGGAAAGTAGTACATATATTGATAATCTTGTGCCCTGAAGGTAGCAATCTATGTCACGCTAACAATTCTCAATACCATCATCTCAGGATCGATGTGCAAGATGATCCAATGTATCATGTCCACGCATGGGAACACAGGATATCTGCATGCAATCTGGCACAAACCAGACTTGTGAATGTTCACATAGACTTTGCGGTCTTTGATATCTTCCCCAAATGTGCCTGAGAATGCATCATTGACCTCCTTCCATTTCAGCTTGATGTCTTTGTCTACGATCAACTTGGTGTCCTCGTAAAGCTACAAACTCATAGACACTCACTCAACCACTTCTCCAGTTGCGCTTCCGTTGGTGCCCTTTGACCCTACTCTCTTGGAGGCCATTGATCCTGAACTGCTGAGAGACAGACGAACACCTGCTATATCTGGAGACATGGAAATATGCATGGCAAGAGATCTATCAGTTAAAACCAAAGAAAACTTGAGGATTGACATGCAACATACCTTGGGAACTGCTGGCAAGGATTACGCAATTTTCACTAGGAGGCCTAGAGACTGACTGTCAGAACTACGCAAAAGGTAGTCTAAATTATCGGGAGGCTAGTTGACTACTGGAATTATTCAATTTACAATCCAAACTGGCCTGCTGGGTGCTGATATTTTGCAATGCGCAATTTCATTTGGTAAGTGATGCAGGCCCAGGGACTGCATTGTGCAATTTTCTGGGCCAACAGACACTGCCTCTCAAAATTACACAAAGCAAGACTAGAGGACACTACCTAGCCAGATTTGTGCATTTTCTGGGAGGAAGGCAAAGCCTTCCCTCTCATAATTATGTAATTTTGTCTGGGCAAGGCAAAGGCTACCCAAAACCGTTGATGGGAAACTAAAATCATATCAAGATGTGAATGCATGGCGATACTAAGTGTAAGTAGGAGTGAATGATCATGCATGCAAACAATGAATGCAAGATTTAGAATATGGAAAAACATGCATGTGTGTGAAACGAGTCTCTAAATCAGAAATTGTTCGTGCAAAACAATGTCATGCATGCGACAGCAGTGAGATGCAAATGAAAAATAAAACGGTGCTTCTATCAGCTAACATGCATGCAAACGACTACAAGTGTTCACAGAAATCAAGCAAACAACACTCACACAAGCCAAAACACAAAAAGCAATAGAAATGTTGGAAAAGATAAGTAAAGTGGACTTACCCATAAATCATTGAGCTGGATGTGCCAAAGACTCTAGGATGTGTTGTTGGACTTCATAGCTCAAATATCGATGTGAAGAATGAGCTCTGAAGCGTCGAATAAATAAGTTTGAGACTCATGATGTGCATGCCACAAATCTAGAAAAAAATGACACTTCGAGGAAAGTTTCTAAAACGATATTTGCATGTAACCTCCAGCGCCTAAAAATATATCCCTAAAATATAGGGTTTCTTTTTGTGTGTTTCTTTTCTCTGTTTCAGGAAAAAGAAGCCCATGCATGCAAGTCAAGTTTTCTGGGTCCCGGGTGGAACCGGTCAACCTGAAGCCAGATGCAACAACCTGCTTGACTAAGAGGAATTTTTGCGCAATTTCTAGGAGGATTTGAATTGAATGTTCAAAGGGATTGCGCAATTTCTGGGAGAAGCAGCTGACTGCTGCCCAGAATTGCGCAATTTATGGGTTGAGCTACACTGTTGGGCTAGATTGCGTAATTTTCCTAGGGAAGGTTGTCTAACTGTATTTCGCAATTTATGGGCCCAGTAGGCGGCCCAATAGATTTACACAATTTATGGAGGGAAGGTTGGTTCCCCTGCACAATTTTCTAAGGGAGATGGTCAGTCAGGAGCTGGCCCAAGTTTGGAGTAGCAGCCTATGAGGGGATTGAAGTAAACTAGCATGCACAAACTAGCAAGCTACTGAAAAACCAATGTATCCTATGTACTTGATAATGCAAGACATGTTGCGAAGGATGGTGGGTGGAAGGCTCCAAAACAAAACTAAGGAAAAATTTTGGAGGGTGGTTGTAGCTGCTACAATAGGTCCACAGGTCCGAGGTTGAAATGGCCAGGGATGGGGAGAAAAGGTACTCAAAATATGCAAAAAGCTTGCACCCAAAATCTCCCCCAAGTTGAAGCAATTGCATGTCCTCATGAAAAATACCTCAAAGCTTGTTATTATGCTTCATATGCAATTCTGTAAAATTATAAGCATTATCAGTATCCTCCTCGATAGCCCTGTAACCTTGACTAGTTGTCAGCTGATGTGGCCAAGATTCCTCCTCATAGTCACATAGTTGACATTGAGGTTGGTATTCCTCCACTAGTAACCAAATTAGAGGATATTTGAACCTAAGTCCTATCTAAAAAGCTCCTAATAAATCTACAATCCAGGCATACTCTGGAACTCATGAAACAACAACCACAAAATTTTGAAAATAAAATGGGTAGCTCTCCTGTAGTCCTACACTACTAGGCTCTATGTGTTTGTAGCACCCTATTAATGCATGACTCTTCGTTTGCGCAAAGAGATTGAGCCAGGTCTTCATAATCCTCCTCCTGTAGGTGGTTGTATGTTCCTTGACATCTGGAACACTCAAAAATTTCCTAAAGAGTCATCTCAATTCTGCAACCATACCTAGTTCAACCTGGATCATCAATGTTGCTTTCTCCTCGTCCACGTCCAATGACTTCATAGCCATATGCCAATCTATCAGTTTTTTCATAAAGAAAACAAAGGTGTTGTTACCGGGAATAATGTCCACTTGAAGCTGCTATTCCCACTAAGACTGGTAGTTATCTTAGAACAAACAAGTAAAGTCTACTTTCGCTTTCCTTTATGAAAATAGATAAGAGTGGAACAAAGGAGACCAACCTTAGTCTTGCGCTTGGTTTCCTTATTTGATTCCTCTCCTTCCTAATAGATCTTTGCCGCTTCTTCTTCATCTGCCTAGTTTCAAAGAGCACCTGTGGAATCAAAGCAACATACTACTATCGAAGAATAGAGATCTATATTCATAAATAACACAGGACCAGATGTGTGTTAACCATACAAATGCATATATAATGAAACATACAAGAATATGGAGGAAACTTGAATAGTCTTTATTAAGATCAGATAGCAAGAGGATACATACCATATGTTCTGACCAACATCATCCTCCAGCAAGAAAGCCCTTCTTCACCTCAAGTAAAGCTTAGATCACCCAACACTATGAAGTTACACCAAAAAACCAACAACACTTCTCTACAAGATACAAGATTCCAGCCTCTGGAACTCTGTGATGAGCGATCCATATATAGATGATCGTAGGGGGGTGATTCATCTTCTGGGGTCTTGATTAGTGTCCTCTCTCTGATAGTCCTTGATTCCACTTGGAGACTGATGATCTCTTACTCATCCCGGGTCGAAAACAGAGAGGCAAGTATCAGAGGGGAAACTTCTGGAAGATTCCATGATCTTCCACCTTGCAAATTGTCCCTGCCATTTGTCCATTCCCAACCATCACACCCTGTAGAGGGGCAATTCAGTATGCATCGCACCTTTTACACTGGGAAGGTGATATGCATCGCACCCTCTGCATTGGGTATTTAGTATGGTCCAGTTTTGACCATTTCTGAGCAGTTTTTAGTGGAGAACTTCTGGGAGATGATGTAATCAGCTGACCTTGTTCCTTTAGGCAGTGAAGCAACACTTTTAGGGACTTAGGATCCTCAGTTTATGGACTTTTATGATTGGGGTTGCAGTGCCCAAAAATGTCTATAATAGTTGCCCCCTAAAGCATGAGGTCATTAATCTTTTGATGTCGGGTGAAATGCTTTACCATGAGGATCCGAAGTTTTTTCGAGCTGGGAGGCGACCTGTAACAAGATAGAATACAATGCATTATCTTGACAACATTTTTTTCATGATCTAGCTGAGGCTGGAATTCCCATGCTCAGCTTTATAAATTCGGTTTCATGTACATAGGATAGAAAATTGTCTGTGTGGCAGGCTAATGATTCAGACTCATCATCCTTTGATTTGGATGATCATCTGTTTGGAAATGATGCACATGTGATGTCTTTATATGCCTGAATATATCGCAGCCTGGATGGATGAAACTAGATCTGGGGTTTTCAGAACTCATTCAATCTTCACTCAGACTACAAGTCGATCCAGGTGAAAAATGTTATGGAGTCGAACATGGAAAGACATCGCCTGATTACCAGCCAATGATGTAAGCTATTAACAGGCATGAGAGGAATCACCAATAATGATAATGACCCTCAAGGTACTACAAAAAATTCGCGTGGTGTGAAAAGGGACTTGGCGTCGAACACCACACAAAATCTCTCGGTTGAAGGCCATTAATGTAAACCTGTCGTCGAAAGTGACAAACTTGCCATTGAGGCATGCAAGCTTCAAAGTACTGAAAGGGTTGTTCCTAGGTCGACTTCTTGGATAATGAGCTGATGTCGACAAGAAGTGACCCATCGTAGGAGGGCCTTAATGAATCCCACATCTACGACATGGAATGAAGAAAATGATTTTGGAGGTGAAAATGATCTGATGATACAGTGTTCAGGGTGGCAGTCATGAAAGAATGGAGTGTGAATGTATTGCAGTGGGTGAGACATAGGCGAATTGTCTGAATGACTTCTCTTGAACATATTAGCGACACTGACAATAGATTGGTAGCATTAACCCCAAAGATGTATGGTGTGACGGACCAATGGTGATATGACCAGTGAACGGAACAACCCAACCCAGCTCGGATGTGGAAGGAAAGTGTCATGTTCAAGAGCGACTTGCTACCAATAAAGTTTTTCAAGTTTTCTTCCCAATTTTCCCCATTCATTGCTGATGAGTACCTCTTTATTTTTGTCAAGCTTAAGGAGGATAACATATGCGTGTTCTATAATTCGCCCTTCGGGCGAACCTGTCGCTATATTTTAGCGAGCCTAGCGACAGTGAAACTCGATCTCGTCCATTTGGGCGAGTTTGTCGCTATTAGGTTTTAACGAGTTTAACGACAAATATAACTCGGTCCTTTTCAATTTTAGAGAGTCTGAAAGGGACAGAAAGGAGACTCCAAAGATTATTTTTCATCATATAATCCCTTAAGTCTGAAAAAGTGTAAAATAATACGAAAGGGATGAATTTTCGATAGTTTTAACGAGCCAAACAAGACAAGCGTTCGATCTTGTTGTGTAATAATCCCTCAAGTCCAAAAAGATTAAAATCTAGAGGAGGGATAGCACTTCCGATGACTTTAACAAGCCGGAGAGATTAATCGCTCGACAATCTTTTCATATTTTACGAGTCAGTTGAAAACAGCTTAAAGGAGACTCGTTTTCGAGGAACAAGTGATGATTTCGAGTAGCAGCTGATTCCAGGTAAAGTTTGGAATTTTCCAATCACGGAAGTGTCACGAGGATGGCTAATAGAATCACTCTTCGCAGATGTTCCTCGAAAGGGTAAACAATCACATGGAGGTGAATGATCAGCTAAAAACAGAGTGGAGGTGATGATGAGAACACGACCAAGGCTCAAAAGCTGACGATAAGGAATTCACAATGGTTATTTACCAGTTCATTTTTTAATGAACTTAAACTCTGGGGGAAACATTTGCTCATGGCTTATGCTTACTTTTTAACGAGCTTGAACTATGCATTAAACTGCTCGTGGCGGGTTTATTTTTTAACGAGCTTGAACCTTGCGGTAACACTGCTTGCCATTCGTATAATAAGGATGTCTCATTCAAGATGCCATTTTTTATGGGGCTTGCACCTTTTGTAATCTTTGCCCCGGAGCGTCTTGCATGCAAGCTAGGAACGACCAACTACGCCTCTCTACTTAACTACTAAGATCACTACCAAGGCTCGTTAGGAAATTTTTTACCTTTACTTTGCTGGTGTCGGTGGCCCCTGCAAAGATGAATGGTCTCGGCCACTCACCCGACCTAGGCGGTTGAAGTCAGCAGCATCATAGAGCTAACATTAGTTCGTTTCTCGCTTGCTTACAAGAGGTTTGCATGCCCACAGGTATAGCAAAAAATTCCCAGGTTACCATGAAAGTTCTATCCGCGTTGCGGACAAAATGCTTCCTTGGCGATGTCTACCGAAATAGACAAAGGTGAGTGGCGCGGAGCTGTTCCACTCACATAACTTTGATGAAGGTATATTATTCCAGCCTAATCCCATTTTCCTGTAAGGATGGGTTCATCAGACTAGTCATATATCCTCTGCGGAAACCTACTCGATACCCAAGGTTTTCCTACTGAAACAGACAAGGGTGCATGCCCCCTGGGTTTCAGTCACATCCTTCTGAATCACTCGCACTCATCAGGTGGACGGACTGGAGATCGATGAGACATTCCTTGTGTGAAAAGACCATTTATGGATGGCATTTGACTATTTGCGATGTGTGAACCAGAGAATGACATTTGGTCTACGAGCTTAACCATTCTGCCTTCGTGCGGAAAACACATTACTCTAAAGAGTGAGGAGACGACGACTCCCATGCAATAAATATAGTCGCATCCAAGGAGTAGATTATAATTCAAGGGTCCTCGAACTACCATCATGTTCATGTGAACGATTTTCCTTCTCAAAGTAATGGGCACATTTGGAAGGATCACTAATGGTCCACTGGTTCCTTTATCAAAGCCTGTCAGATTTCTCATTTCAGGAAAAAGCGATGGTGAACCAAGCATTTTCCAAGAAATTGAGGAAAGAATACTCACAGAAGCCCCTTCATCGATGATGGTACCATCCATGACCATTTTGTAAGCTTGTACAATGATTCGGAATGGTACACTAGCAAGTAAACGGGGTCTGCCTAGTAGATTCCAGTCGAAGGAAACAACTAGGTTGCTTGGAGGTGGGACCGAATAGACGGTTGGATATGACTCTGATGAACTTCCTGCGATAAAGGAATGGGTAGACTGCCCCCAAGTTCATCGGAGTCTGTGTTTATGAAAAGAATTTGAACGGTGTCGTTCTCTTTCTCTTCAATGACGGTATCATTCGAAGATGAACACTCTTAAGGCAAGACCAGGTCAACTGCCGCCTCGACCTTTTGACTTTTGTCTAGTATGGATTCAGAGGGTCCATTTTCAATGATAGATGTTTTGGCCAACCACAATGGTGGGCCAGCCAGATTTTCAACCAGTGGTGGACTTGGCAAGAGTTTTTTATATCCAGGAGGGAGTCGTAGCGGTGAAGCAGGATGGTCATACAAAACTCTTTTAGCTTCGTCAAGGAAGGGACAACGGTGGACGACATGATTGCCTTCACACAATTTACAAGGAAATCTGGGATTCCTTTTCTGTCCAGATACTTCACTTTCACTGGTTGATGGTGTGCATTCAACATGATCATCAGAGGTTTACAACATCGGATTGTGCAAACGAGGAGACCAATCCCTTAAGATCCATGGGATGCAAGGACAATCTCAGTGATAGTGGTCTCCATTGCAAATGACACATGGATATTTAGGTTCAGACGGTGCGGTGTGAGGATTTTCGCTAGACGACGCATGGTTTCCCCCGTTCGTTTTTGGTTCCTTTTTCTTCTTTTATTTTTTCTCTTTCTGCTTCTTCTTCTTCTCCGTTACTTGATCCTTAGCTTTACCAGCTTTATCAAGCGAAGAGGAAGGAGGAGAGGGAGAAACAGACGAAGTAAAAGGTTGGGAGGCAACTCTAGTATCATCTATTTGCTGACTTCACTGTTCAGGAATTACGGTATTCTGAACGACAGAGGTAGAGAAGAGCTAGATGGGAAAACTGATCGTCAACCCTGGAAGTAAAAATGTGGCCATATGGGGTGCACCAACATCTCCCCATAAGGAGAAAGGACTAGGATTTCCGCCAAGGGGAAATCCTTGATTGGTAGACTCCATTTTTCTCAACCTAAAGACCAACGAGGAAATTTGTGATGTTATTCCAATTAAAATAAATTTTAGACACTTTGACACAACTTGTTTTTTCAATTTTAAAGAGTCGAGAAAAAACAAAATATGACTCTAGTCGCCTTCGATTGACAAGTGCTCAGATGGACCTTTTCTTTTAAGGAGTATGAAAAGGAGCAAAATAGACTTCTCTGGAGATCTAGGCAGAGGGGATTACCAAACCAATCGCAAAACTGCAGAATACTTTTTACGGTATGGCAGTCAATCTTCCCGAATGTTGTGTTCAGTGCATTGCGATCGATAGGGTAGCAGACACAGCTTCCTGAGGATAACGGATGCAGCCTATTATGGTCTCCCAATAATACTCGACGGTACATGGGAGCACAAGTCCACACTAGCACTTGTTGTCTCAGAGTGGAGGAATCACTCAACCTACAATGAAAACAACAGTTACCAAGTTTTACGACGTTGGAATACGTCTCTAGCCTAGACCTCTAGATGTTGTGCGTTAGGTTCCAAAGCGTTGTTAGATTCATTAAATTTATTTTAAGTTGATCTTTCTTAAAAATTTTCCTTTCAGGTTCATGCGTGATGTGTATACAATTCCTAAAATGCAGTCTAAGATGATAAACAACTGTTTAATCTTCTTTTGGCAATGAAAATACTAGCTACTAAGGAAAGAAAGTTGAGAGTCTTTCAACAAAGAGCACAGAGCACACACTAAATGCACCGTCCTAAATCAAACCAAGTAGTCTAAATGCAAATGCACATGCATGTATTTGTTTTCAGCCTTCTTAATGTATGAATGACGATAAGAAAGCTAAGTGTAAATCTGAATTATTTTCAAAACGACAATACTCAACAAAATTATTTTCAAAATGAAGTGAAGGTAAGGGAGACACTTTGTGATTTCGAAATGAAAATTTCTTTTCGACACTTTAAAAACTACTAATTCAAATCATATACAAGAGTAACTATATAATCGACTATCAAGAACAATGGTTTCTATGACTGAAAATGACAGTTACGACACTTTCAGATTTAAGAAACGACAGTTCGACTATGCTACTTCTTTGCAAAAGAGAACTGAAACTGGCGCACAATACATAAAAACACTTACAGTTCTTTTCACTATAGAGGCAGAATGATGTAAGAGAAGGGGGTTTTCACAGAGATATACTGACCACAGACAGCAAAACTCCTGAATAGAACTGAAAATAGTGAAGGAAAAACCAAAGTCTGAAGGTAAAGTTAACCTTCGCTGACCATCGCACCTGTCACATAGTGAATTCAGTATGCAGTGCACCCACTGCACACGGGAAGTGCGATGCATACAAACTGCCTTGAAGGCAGGGTGCAATGGTACTAGTGTGAGACTTTTAACGAGTTTTTGCTCACAATTTGCAATTCAGTTCAGGGATTTAGGCCGAGTAAGTGATGTTCAGTAAATGTAAATCACAGGGGTTGATCTAAGGAGGTTACTAGAGCCACCACTTAGGGCAATTAGAACGTTTGTAGATCTATTTTTTAATTCATAAACAAAACCTGGAGATAGACTGAAGCAGCATTGATCTACTTTGCATTTGTATAACAAATGCAGTTTGAAGGCTAGCTAGCTTGACTTCAGGCTCCGTCTATAAGTTAATAAAAGAAACAAAGATAGGCTAACAAACAATATAGTTTCTCCCCAGCGGAGTCGCCATTTTGTTACCGGGAATAGTGTCCACTCGAGCTTCTATTCCCACTAAGACTAGTAGCTATCTTAGAAACAAACAAGTAAAGTCTACTTTCACTTTCCTTTATGAAAATAGATAAGAGTGGAACAAAGGAGACCAACCTTAGTCTTGCACTTGGTTTCCTTGTTTGATTCCTCTCCTTCCTGATAGATATTTGTCGTTTCTTCTTCATCTACCCAGTTTCAAAGAGCACCTATGGAATCAAAGCAACATAATACTATCAAAGAACAGAGATTTATATTCATAAATAACACAGGACCAGATATGTGTTAACCATACAAATGCATATATAATGAAACATACAAGAATATGGAGGAAAACTTGAATAGCTTTATTAAGATC